>BQNB010146196.1:0-13272 GCA_026074375.1 Tanacetum coccineum
AAAATGGTCGGCTCGGTTTCGATCGGTTCGGTTCGGCTCAGCTCGGTTTGTCGATTCGGTTTAGTTTTCGGTTGATTTTGCTTGGCCCTAATTTTGATCGTAACATTCTGTAAAACTTGTATTGCAACGGTTAGTGAAGTTTAATAAGGCCCATTTCTTCCATACAGGTGTGTATCAAGCTCAATTTCTAAAACTTTTAGCCCACGATGGTTTAAGTTTGAGGTTTCCTGTTACATTTTCAAAACGAGTTGGGTTACCCGAGCTTCGCCGCGGGGCGCAAAGGACAAATGGTCGTTACTTAACGTTCGTTATGTAACGACCGACCGACGGACTATTTTTATAAATTTAAAAAAAAATTAATGGTCGTTACTTAACGTTCGTTAATTAACGACTGAATCCAAGGACTATTTTCGTAAGTTGTTAAAAAAAGATAATTGCTAGAAAAAAAATATAACGGTCATTACTTAACAGTCGTTAGTGGGGGAGGAGGATTTTTTTTATTTTTTTAAAGTGAGGACGGTCGTTACTTAACGTTCATTAAGTAACGATTGACCCCAAGGACTATTTTCATAAGTTGTTAAAAAAAATAACGGTCGTTAATTAACAGTCGTTAGTGGGAGAGGAGGAATTTTGTAATTTTTTTAAAGTGAGGGTAGTTTTTGTAATTTGTGTCATAGTGTGGGGGGTGTTTCGTAAAATTTATGCTATATGGGTGGGTCGGATTTTGTGCTGGATTTTGGGCCGGGTTGTGGGCTGGGTGACGGGTCGGGTCGGGGCTCCGGTTTGCGAATGGAGTTCCTGCTGATTGTTTATATTTATAATATAATTGATCTTCGTCAAATCTCTCAATGGAATAATATATTTTAAATTTTGTGATTGCATTTGTAGAAATAAGAGTAACATTATTCTATAAATTATTAATTCGTTTACTCCTTTGCTCAATTTAAAACAACAATTGTATAATTGGAGTTGCTATACAGTAGAAGAAAAAAAACAAGTGCAAAGAAACATTTTGTTGATTATTTGTGACTTGTCGATAAGCCAAATTAGACTAACTTATTGTCTTGGCCTTTTTTTTTTTTGGGTGCAATTTTATTATTGAAACATACTTCAAAACTTAGCTGCACATACAAAATCCTATACATGGACAATCGTAAAATTATACATGAAGCAAGGTATTTACATGTGTAGTATGCAACTTGTTCGATACAATCAGATTGGTCCGACGTCTTTGAACCAACCAACTAATTAAGGCTAGCTATTTCCTAGACTATCATTAGTTTCTTACTCTCGGAGCTTATACAATTAAATAAGTGTTGCCGGAATACTACCATTAAATTAAGTGGGAATGTTAGTGGAAACCCGTGAGGTAGCTGGCTTATAAGTCGTGTGCGACCTGTAAGATGGCTGGATGAGGTGATTTTGACGGGGTTTTGTGCAAAATTGAAAACCGAAGGGAATGGCGCCGAGTCAGTCAATTCCAAGCGTTTAAAAACATATGGCCAAGACAATGTGTATGTCCGATTTTGACTTTTTTTTTCCTTTTAAGGATAGCGGCGAGGGTATGTGAAAAGGGATAAAGAAGAGACTTGGCGGGGTGATATAGGTTCGGCTCATAGCGACCGATTAGATTTTTAGATCAAACACGCTCTCATACCATCTTAGATAGTGAAAAATAAAAACCCCGTGAGATATGTATCTATCAACTATTTCTGAAGCCTATTGCACTGGATAACCTCACCATAATGAACCTTAATTCACATCACCCTGGCAAAAGTCTATCGTTATTAGAACGAGCTTGGATTAAGACTGAATGTAGTGGTGACTGCAGAGGACACCGCCACGTCAGCTGCACCTCATCTTTTCTCTCATAGACCACAACAGTGAACCAAAACACATGTAGTTGGTGAACCACCCGTAGAGGACACCTAATAATTTTTATTTTTGTAAACATTACATTAATAATTAAACATTTACAAATACAAATACGGAACAAAAAATAACAGGCGGAATAAAAACAGGAAAAAATTAACAGAAATAAAAAACATGAACTGACGGAATTTAAAATACAACACAGATTACGTTTTAAAACATATATTTCGAATAGTATCGCGTTGGAATAGAGTTGTTTGATATCAAATTTGAAAATTAATACGACGGAATTGAAAATTACATTACGAAATTGAAAATTATACATTTACGGCGATTGAATATGCCAATAATGTTCAGCTAATGAAATCGTATCCTTACAGAAAACCCAACCACATTTATTTTGTAATGTTAAGGTAATGCTTTTATGGTTTATGAGTAAAAAACTAGACATTGTCAAGTATCTAGCAGCTCCTATTGTAAATATCCCTTTTCATAACTACCCACATCAAGTGACTTGCTGTTAGTGTTCCAGGTCACCTAGTACCCGATAGATCTTTCAGAGACATATTTAAATCTCCAAGATAACATTCGAAGACAAGACTTCACTATTGCAACAACTTGATCAAGTTTTCACCTTTTTAAGAAAGTAGTCGATGTCACCCAAGACATCCAGATACAGGTGCCCCTGAAAAGCATTCACATATTAGTGGCGCTAACCCACGACCCCACTGTTAAAATCGACATCCTCACCCACATCTCAACAACTTTCTGCATCTATTCATGTGTCGACATTAAAGCCCCATCCGGATCGAAGAATAAGTACATTTTTCTTTAAGGCAGCTTGGTTCGCTGAACAAGACCCCGCAGGACGGGTAGTATCCAACTCAGGGTTTGGGGTTGAGGAAGATGGTTTCAAACACATATGCTATTAGAGAGCTGAACAAGACACCCCGCAGGACCTGGGTATTTATGGTAGCTCGGAATTGGTGGCGTATGAGATGAGTTCAACCTGTGTCGCAACAAAGACGAACGCATAACATTGAGTTAAAATGAGATCAGAATCTGCTATAAACAAGACCTGTATTCCCGTGGATCATATTCGTTGTGAAATAGGGAATCCATCTGGATATTGGATAAGAAGTATTGGTGGATACAGAAGAAAGATGAGTGGTTTATTTATAACAAAAACAAGTCACGTTGAAATTCAAAATTGAAAGATAAAATAAGCTAATTTAAAATACAATACTTTAAATAAAACATTAAATTAAAACAACATTTACACTTAAAAAGTTTCTATTTTATTAATCTGATGAAATCGTAATCTGAACCAATTCCATCACCCCAAAATTCCATAAAGTAATCATCAACATCAGCTTGTTTTTTGCTAATCTTCTCTCCGTGGCCTTTTCATCTGTTTTTTGTTCTTCTAGTATTTCCTCTTAATAGGCTTCTTCAACTAGAAGTAGTTAATGTAACTCTACCGCGCAGAAAGGTATACATCACCAATCTCATGAGTCTGTGATGACGAACCACCTATATGGGTATCTGAGCGGATTGTTGTATTTTTTTCTGTATCCAAGCTAACTTAGCAATTCATTTGGTTTTTCTACTTTGCCGCCTTTTTCTGTACATAAAAAGATTTAGCTCGTATTCTTTATCAAGAACCTACCTTTAAGAAAAGTTATCGATCAAGCCACGTCTCTCTTGTGGAATGTGATTACATATTCTCGTATGCTTCTCTAAGATCTTCTTAGTTGTGCAATAAGGCATTATCAAATTGCAAGGCTAAATTCAAAATCGCTTTCTGATGAACCATATCTTCGTCAATTTGTTTTTGAACCACGCTTGATTTCATAGTCTGCAATGTGGTACGAACCAGTCAATTCCAAGCGTTTAAAAACATATGGCCAAGACAATGTGTATGTCCGATTTTGACTTTTTTTTTCCTTTTAAGGATAGCGGCGAGGGTATGTGAAAAGGGATAAAGAAAAGACTTGGCGGGGTGATATAGATTCGGCTCATAGCGACCGATTAGATTTTTAGATCAAACACGCTCTCATACCATCTTAGATGGTGAAAAATAAAAACCCCGTGAGATATGTATCTATCAATTATTTCTGAAGCCTATTTCACTGGATAACCTTACCATAATGAACCTCAATTCCACATCAAGCCTAGGCAAAGTCTATCGTTATTAGAACGAGCTTAGATTAATTGATTATAAATTAGTGTGTGTAAAGTGACTGAGAAAAAATGAGAGTATTATTGATTATTAATTGAGTTACATTAAATTCACTAATCCGTCTTTGACTATTTTTCTCTATTTGTCCTTATATTATAAAAGACTCAGTTTGTATATATTCAATGTGGTATTTTAATGATGGAGCATTTACAATTCGACTTCAAGATTTGCCTCTCCATTTGCCTTATCATTGAATCTGCTGGCCTTTTTTTCACTTTTTAGACATTCAATTTGCCGTGTAAATGATCCATCATTTACCATTTGTCTTTAAGGTTAGCCGCTTAATCAGCCCGATGATTGAATCTGCGATTGTTTTGGGTTTTTAGACATTCAATTTGCGTTGTTAATGATCCAGCATTTACCATTTGTCTTTAAGGTTAGCCTCTCAATCTGCCCGATCATTGAATCTGCAATTGTTGCCATTGAAGTTTGTAGAGAATTCCAAACAAAGATCAGTTCACTCTACACACAAAACCTGTAACCACCTCTCTCACCTCACACAATATGATTTATCAAGCACATAAGCCAAAATCAAAACAGTGGCAGCATCTATAGATTTCCGGCAACAACAATCCCAGGTGTGATGTCTAATTTGTTGTAGATTTGTCAAATCTTTTTGTTTCGTGATTATGTGTGTTGTGTACTTCAGGATGAAGAGAGTTTCAGAAGATGAAGATGGAAAGAACACCATCAGAAACAGGTTTATAAGCTATTCTCCACCGCATTCATTAATTTTTAAAATTTTAAATTCCAATATTAATTTGGGTTTTTTTTTCTTTTCGATTTTGGGTTAAATTGGATCATGGATATTGGAATTTGTGTTTAATTAAGCTGGAATTTGATGGGTTTGACTTTAATTTGATGGGTTGGGGAAAATTATTGATTTGTATTATACGTTAATTTTTTTCAGGGTGTTCTTAGTGTCATACACCATATGAAAATGTATTTTGCTTATTAGAACTGCTTATTTTCTTATTGGGTTATTTCTTTTTAGTCTTTATTTAATGGTGGCTTTTGTACTGACTACAAAATCAAACTCATAAGGTTATGTAGCACTATAATCAAAATACATAACATGACGAGTGTTTTCATAAGGTGGTCTGATTTGTACATTTTATGTTAGGAACCTTTAGTGCACTGGAGAACGGGATTGCTTCATCGTCAACTCTATATTGGGATACTGAGGATGATGACGATTGTGGTATGGTTATGTTTTTTTTAACTTTACTTTAGATAATTATCCATATATTGTTACAGTTAAGTTGAGAGATTTGGAGGAGGAGGAAAAACTTGCATTATAGCAATAGTTATCCAACATCAGCCATCATGAATGAAACCCGACTATTTGCCTTTACAATATTTATGTTATATGGTACTATGCTAGGTGAAACAATCGAAGCAAAATAGTAATAAACAAGAATTAGATATACGAAAGCTGTGGAATACTGCTAAAAGAGATGAGTCGATGTTCTTCTTGGTGGTGCGTTTGTAGTCGATGGGAATGTGAATCCAGCTGCTAAGGCTAACGTAAGTAACTTTGTTCTGTCCTCTTACTTTAAAGCAAACAGATGGATTCTGATGTGTTGTATAACTTATAAGAAGTATAATCTATGCCTTTCTGAAAATAAAGTATAATTTCCAAGAAGTACTCATATAACTACCATAATCACAACAACATTTTCGTTTGTGTGATTACAAGAAAAATCTCTTATTTTCTATTTGTGGCAAATCTTAAAAAAGACATGAAGCTCACTCATCTACACTTAGTTAGAATGTCAATCTTAGAGGTATATCATATAAATATTCATGTGGTAAAATGGTCAAATCAGGAGGGTAACGGGTAATTCTTTGTATGGGCTGAAATGTGTGGTTGATTTAACCCGAACCACTTTCTCCTCAACCTTTTCATAAGGTCTTATAAGTTTGTGTGTCACATATAATTATTACATTACCTCAAGAGTAACTTAGTGAACTAAAAGAATATTATTTCTCAAAAAGAGATTCTGGCCGATTTTTGGCCCGTTTAACGCATTTCAAATATGCAGAGCCATATTTTAAATACGTATATCATTCTTCCACTATTACAATTTAACTGCATAAAGCTAAATGTTTAATGTTTATACGACAATCTGGATCACGATTAATTGATTGGGATTGACATTTAAATCTATTCTTTGTTACAAAACACTAAATCTCGATCGCAATTAATTGATTGGCATTGACATTTGAATTTATTTTCTGTTACAAAACACTAAAGTTGTCTTTGGCGTCTAACAACAGTTCATGGAACTGCTTTGCATTCTCAATTTTTACCGAAGCCAACCTACTATGATCTTTTTTAACTCCCTTTGATAAGTTATATCCTTGATGTTTCAGCTTTGCAAGAAAAGATACTTTAAGATGTCTTGCACTTGCCTTAAAAATGATGCCTACAGGTCATCACAATATCTCCTTACATGACGAGTAGGATCTTACATTTATTGGGTTAGTACGCTTTCTTTCAAAACAAATTTAACTGTATTATAGTTTATATTTTTAGATTTCGTTTATTTTTCTTGACAAGAAGTCTCCATATAAGGTGTATAAAAGAGGCAACCTGCACTTGCCATAAGAAAAAGCTAAATACTGAGTGGTGTTTTGTCTCAATGAGAAATGATAGCAGAAATATGAAGTTTCTAATGTTACTGCCAATTAAACAACCTTCAAGTTATTTGAAAAAACTAATTAGTAATGGCTTTTTATTGAAGATTAATTATTTTTAATTAAAAAAAATAATTATTTTAGCTGCTCATGGTTACCCCGCGGATCCACGTCTAAAAGCATGTGATTGAATTTTATATAAAAGCATCAAATCATTGTTTTCATGTGGGTTAAAATTACATTGCTCAACTAATAGATATGGTAAAGTGTATATGATAGCCTCATGTATAAAAATCTAAAATACTCTATCGTACCCGCAATATAAGGAATCTTGGAGATGAAATTAGTCATTATTTTTTTTTTAACGGCAAAGATGGAATATATATAAAAAAGAGTCTAGCAAGACGCTAGAAACTTAAAGTATTCTATCAATTGTTTTTAATTTTTCAAGACCAAAACGTTTTAATGTTTCTGAATTGCATACAGGTGACTTTCATTTTGTTTGATCTCCTCAAATCCATTTTATTTTTTTTTTATTTTTTTTTTTTTTGTTTTTGTTTTTATTTTTTTTTTTGCTAAAGAGTTAATCTACGCTTATGCATCAAAGATTTTGACAAAACTCATTCAAGCCCCTTTACTAATTCCTTTAGGTCCGAAATTAGCAGCTTCATGTGATTTATTTTTTTAAGTGTTACGCATAACAATAGCCGTGATATAAGTTGTGTAGACTACTAGCCATAATACATATTTTTGGCTATTTGTTGTGTGTGACTGCACTACACTTTTCTACCTGAAAAACTATGCTTAAAGTCATGCAGATCAACTCCTTTTACACAATCTGAGATTGACATAACTTTTTTGGCAGGTTGTTGAAACAACAACGGTGAGTTTCACTTGCAATATTCTCAATTTATAGATATGCCGCAACTATACTTGACACTTTTACAGACGGTATTAGCGGACCAATATAATTGGGTCATGCTATCTTTATCTAAACAACGCTCCATTAGTTTAGTTCTTTCGAATATGCTTTGACAATATATAGTTTCTATGCTGGAGTCGTTGTAGTGGCTGTGGCAAGGTTGCTTTTACGATGAGTACTTTAATATAACTGCTTCTTATAATAACGTTGAAGAACACATTTTTTAGTACTTTAATATTCATGATATATGATATCAGTTTACTTGGCAGGAGTCCAAAATCGTTGGTTGTTGGGTTGATGTGGCTTGGTGTGAAAAATCATTGGTTGCTGGGTTGATTTGGAAAATGCAAAAATGAAGAAAGTAACACAAGTCAAGGAAAATGCAAAAAATGAATTTGTTCAAACTTAGAGCGTTTTATACAAATTATGTGCATCATGTGTTTGATACGGTACTCAAATGAAGAAAGTAGCTTACAACTCTTATACAACGTTAGTACAATTGATGTATTTTTCCCACAAACTCTGCTCGGTGCAACGCACGGGTGTTGTCAAACCTCGTACTTCTATAAAAAAGAGAGTTTGATTAACATTACTAGTCCTTACATTATATAATACTATATGAATTGATCATTCTTTATATCTACCGATCATCTAATAAATACATATAAAATGCAAGATGAAAAAAAAAACACAATATTATGATTCCTTCCACATTTTATAATTATAATCTTCTGGTTTCTTTCTTTCTTTCTTAATTTTTTCTTATTAACTAATGAATATTGGATTTTATTAACCTATAATACAATTTTCAAATGTTTGACTATCATTTGACCGCACTGCTATAGTGCTACAGTGCTGGGCCAAAAAAGCCCAAAAAATTTGGCCCGGCCCAATTAGTTTAAAAAAAAAAAAAATTGTTAGCACAAAATAAGGAAGAAAAAAATGTTACAAAAATACCGACGCATTAACATAAAAAAATACCCGCGGTGACATTTCCGAATTGACTTAAACAGTGTCATTTTACACCATGAGACCAAAAAAATAAATTCGCAAAAAAAATAAAAAAAATTAAATTTTTTTTTTAACGCGACGCAACAACGCGTAAGACCATAAAAAAACTACTAAACACGATACTAGAATTAAAACGACGACGTTTTTAACCTACTTTCACTATTTATGTTAAGTTAGCCCAAAAATTTAGGCCGGTCCAATTAGTTTTTTTTTTTTTTTAAATTGTCGGCACAAAATAAGGAGGAAAAAATGTTATAAAAATACCGACGCATTCAGATAAAAAAGTAACATTTCCGAATTAACTTAAAATTGATAATTACACCATTAGAACCCAAAAAAAAATGCGCAAAAAAAATAAAAAAAAATAAAATAAAATTTTAACACGCGACTCAACAACGCTTAAACCAAAAAAAAAACTACAAAAAAACACGATACTACAAAAGTAAACCCGTACTATCAAATAATGAGACCGACAAAATAAACTCGCACGAAAATTAAAGAAAAAAAAAGAATAAATGACAAACATAAAAAGAAAACGTTAACAACTCACGAGAAAAACAGATAAAAAAGTAACATTTCCGAATTAACTTAAACAGTGTCATTTTACACCATGAGACCAAAAAAAAATTCGCAAAAAAAATAAATAAAAATAAATAAATAAATAAAAATAAAAAATTAACGTCCCGTAACAACGCGCGAAAAATTAACGCCCGCAGCAACGCGCGAGTAATCTTGCTTGTTATTATTAAAGCGGAGTGTATGATGACTCACAATCGTTTGGATTTTGACTTCTTTATTATATGGATATATAAAAAACGGGTTTAATTGCTTGAAAATATATTATACTTGTCACTTTTTGTCATTGTATGTAGACAACTCTTTTTTTGCGTTCAACTTTTAAATTCGTGCTATTGCGTGTATTTTGTGACCATTTTACCCTCACTTTTTCAAATTTTGAAAGGTAAAATGGTTATTTTACATGCAGAAATAGTCGCAGAATACACACAATAGCACGAATACAAAAGTTGAGCGACACAATGGCAAAAAAATAGTTGTCTAGCTCCTTATTTGATTTCTTTGTAATTTTGTCTCTAGCTCCTTACTAGTGTTTTGTTCTAATAAAGTTGCCGTTCAAAAAAAAAAGTTGTCTACATACAATGACAAATATAATACATTTTTAGTCAATTAACCCTAAAAAACGTTAATGAAATTTGTCTTTTATCAATGTAATGTTTAATCGATTTCTTTCAAGTCGTGTATGTATTTTTTTAATTGAACCGTTAGTCATCATCTAGAAATTCTTATACTCCGTAGTAAAGGACTAAAGGTTAACGTAATGATTTATCCTCTCATCTCCTTTTATTATAATAGAGAATTTTAGACTTTTTTTAAGTAAATTTGCTAGAAAAGTACTTTTATTCAAGTATACATTTTATCTATTATATTTTTTTGAGTGACAGAAATTGGGTTTGTTTTGATTCGAAGGAAAATATTTATTTACGGAAGATATACAAGTTCATCTCATACATGGATTGTGAATAGGCATAAAACATTTAAATCAAAATAGTCAGATTGGATTCTTGATTCAAAAGCTTGTTTTAATATGTTTTAATTTCTTTTCTAGTTTTTTGCTAGTCTTATTAATAAATTACCGTTAAAAAAAAATAAAAAATATTCTATATTTTTTTAATGGTAACCAAGGTTTTAGGCTTTTGGCTGACTAATTTATAAAGTTTGTATCCATCGTCACGTACACAAAGTGGGTAGAGTCCTCATTTTTAAGATGTTGGTTTGCATCTAACAATAATTGAACTTAAGAACTTATATGTTTTAGAGTTAGATAAACCATTTTGTCACTACACCGTCTTGAACGGCTATTTTCCTCATTATACTTGATTTATACGCTAATAGTTCTTACGCGATGTTTATGTTGTCACTCGTAGCATGGAATTGATCAATTCAATTGGTAGAAAACGTGGTGGGATGTTAATGAAAGGGTGTTCATGGTACTGGAACAAGAACCGAAAGAAGCGAAAATCAGAAATAAGAAAAATGCGGAACGAAGAACTGTCTAAAGCTCTTCGGTTCGGTTCTCAGTTTCGGTACCGGAATTTTGGTTAATTACCGACGAGTACCAAAGTGTTTAAAAAATAAAAAATAAACTTTGTCGATCATTTATAAAGGACATGTTCTAACAATACAAACACAAAAAATGTCTCAAACAACGCACATTATTCATTATTTTATATGAATATGCGGTTATGCGCAAACTCGATATTTTAGTTTATCAATATAAGCAAATTTGTCATATACAAACATATAGTATTATCTCATCAGATTGTAACATGATATCTAATAATTATGATCACAATAAAAAAGAAAAAATATATGGAAAATGAATGATGTTGATAATAATATTTGAATATTTTTAATGATATTAGTAATTATAAGCTGATAGTATGGTATTATTTTGGTTTGATTAAAAGTTAGAGTTTTAATTTATTATGCGTTTTTATGTTAAAAAAAATTATTATGCGTTTTAAAAATTTTTTTTGAACGGCGACTTTTATTAAGAAAAACTAGCAAGGAGCTAGAAATTACAAAGAAATAAGAGACGGGTTTTTATACCAATCGTCCCAGCTAAACAAAGTATTGCATCTATACCGACACCAGTAATAAGAACTACAAATAATCTCATCAAAAAACGTCTCCTTAGATTTGGGCTTGGCCTCGAACATCTTCTTATTACGAAAATTCCATAGAAGCCACCACATCACAAAATAAATACCTTGGAACATGCTTTTATTCTTCTTCGGCAGTTTTACATTATCGATCCAAGACCTCCATTCTCCGTAAGAGTTAATATCCATAAAAGGCACGTCCCACCACCGATTTATTAATTTAGAAATCTTCTTTGCCGTGTTACAAGCGAAGAACAAATGATCATTGGTTTCAATCCCGACATCACAATTCACACAAGATCTAATTAACCAATCACATCCCTTGGTTTGATCGGTCACAATGCTAGGTAAGAGAAAAGTTCAGCATAGACCCAAAATTTAGTAAAGATCTAATTAACCAATCACATCCCTTCATTTTTTCATTAAATTAAATAAAACTCATTTTCCACCTCTTTTTTAAAAATTGAATATCTCACAAACCGTTAATCGTTACGCAAAACGAAACATACCATCGTGACGAGAATTAAATCATCTTTCTATAGAGGGGGCATTTTGATATACTTTCGACGAACTTTTTTTTCAATTTTTTTTTCAGTCACGTCGGAAAAATCACATGTGATTCTGGAAAATCACATGTGATTTGTATCACAAATCATATGTGAATTTATTAAATCACATGTGATTCTGATACAAATCATATGTGATTTTTTCAGACGTGTCTAAAAAAAATAAAAATAATAAGTTCGTCAAAAGTTCGTCGAAAGTATATCAAAGTGCCCCTCTATAGAAAGATGATTTAATTCTCGTCGCGATGGTGTATTTTTTGTCGTTTGACGATTTACCGTTTGCAAGATATTTTATTTTTAAAAAAGATGTGGAAAAGAGGTTTTTTTAATTTAATGAAAAAATGAGTGGCTATGATTGGTCCGTTGAGTCTTTGATAAATGTTGAATCTACATTGATCTCATCTCTGCTAGGTAATGGGGGGTTTGGTCAAGTCGGGTGGAGACCGACAAAACTGTTCGATCGGATTACTTAATCTAACAAATTATAAACGTAATTGCAGACTTGAACCATTTTAAGTGGAATTGAATATGCTAGTATATTATATAAGAAACAAAGTTTTTTTAGAAAAAAAAAGGACAAAAAGTGTAATTTCACATAATTTAACCAACGTGTGACTGCCAAGTGTCGTTTAAGTTATATATGTCACATGTCTTTTCAAGGTAAACTACAAATTTTGTCCCTGTGGTTTCAAAATTTTGCACTCCTTACCATTTTTTTTCTTTTTGCAAATTTCGTCATCGTGGTTCCATATATTGGTATATCTGAGTTCCGACTTGACATTGCAAGCCCACTAATCCCACGACGACTATCCTTTTGGATAGCCCGAGTCATCGCAGGTGAACCTCCATAGTTCCACATAGTTGCACCCTATGCCATTGGCATTAACGAGCGTTAGTTTTTCTCGTTAAATGGCCTCACATGCGTCGCACGTGAGAGCATTTTCGTCAGTACACTATTCATAGGGACAAAATTTGGAACCAAACCTCATATGACCATTTTCATCTCACTTGCTTCTTCTTCCCCCACTTCCACCCTCTACAACCACCCATTACCACCGGCATCATCACCACTATGGGTGTTAGTCGTGTCGGGTTAGTCGTGTTTGGTTCAACTCGGGTCAGGTCAAAGTCGAGTCAAATAATACACCCGAACCCAAACCCGGGTCAATACATGTCGGGTCAAATCGTTCGGGTCTATTCGAGTTCGGGTTAACCCGAATATGAGTAAAATGTAATAAAATTGCCTATTTTTACTCTTTTAAATAAAGTATTTATAAATTTTATATTAGCGAAAAATAAAAAAATTCGTATCCGGGTAAATCGGGTCGAACCGAACCC
>BQNB010146197.1:0-16609 GCA_026074375.1 Tanacetum coccineum
GCCCAAAATATAGTAGGTAACTTATAGTCAGCTAACATGGTTCTAGCAGCCTCAATTAGTGTCCTATTTCTTCTCTTAGCAACACCATTTTGCTGAGGAGTTCTAGATACACTAAATTCTCTTCTAATACCTTTCATAGCACAAAAATCATTCATAACACTATTCTTGAACTCTGTCCTATTGTCACATATGATTATCTTAACTTTCTTATTAACTAGGTTTTCTATCTCTGTTATAAACTTCTTAAGAATGCCTGTAGTCTCATCCTTAGTTGGTAAAAAGAAATCCCAAGTGTATCTGCTATAATCATCAGTGACAACTAACCTATATTTCTTATGCATTAAGCTGCTCACAAAAGTAGGACCAAACAAATCCATATACAACATGAATAAAGGTTGAGAAATAGAGTTCTGAATCTTGGATTTACAAGAGGCTTTATGTTGCTTTCCCTTAAGGCAAGCAATACAGGTTTGGTCATTTTCAAAATGTTTTAAAGGTAAACCTCTCACAAGATTTTCCTTTACAAGTTTATTAATATTTCTAAAATTTATATGACCTAGCCTTCTATGCCATAGCATTGATTCATCAAGTGTGGCCTTTGCAACAAGACAAGTTAAACTTTCTTTAGGAACAATATTCTTCATATCAACATTGTACATATTGTTCTTTCTAGGAACTCTAAGTAGAATCTGACTCTCATTAGGTAACTTAAAGTTAGGAGACAAAACAAGACATTCAGTGTCAGTAAAAAGAACATTGTTATTTCTGTCACACATCTGTGAGACACTAAAAAGGTTAAACTTTAACTCCTTGACAAAGTAAACATCCTCAAAATCAAGCTTATCAGTTTTAAGAGTTCCTTTACCAGTAATTTTGCCACCATTTTCTCCTCTCCCAAAGGTAACATATCCTCCATTGAATTCCTTAAAATCTGAGAGATAGGACATGTTCCCTGTCATGTGCCTAGAGCATCCACTGTCAACATATCCTTGATCTTCTTGTACGTTTTGTGGATGACCCTGCACATAAAAATAAGGAAATTAGTTTCCTTTAGGGACCCAAGCCATCACTGACTTGGATCTGCCTCGTGCATCAACATAATTATGTCTCTTCAAAGTAATTGATGCACTATTAAGTTTGGTAGGTCTCCAAACCTAACCTGCCGAGGCCTTAATAGCATTAACCTGATGTGCCCTAACAGCATTAACTACTACTGAATTTGGCCTAGCAGTAGAAAACTTTCCCTTAGCGGTATTAACTTTTTGACTAAAATTTTTGTTAGTTAATGTCGTTCTTATTTAATAGGGCCTCTTTACAGTTGATTATGCTGATTTAGAAAAATGTGACATTGATATAGCACTATAAACTGTAGTTTTAGGATGAGCAGTATTAACAGGCTTAACAGTATTAAGTAGTCTTAGTCCAGTTTTCATTAAAACTGCTCTTGGAACTATGTTCCTGTGAGCACTAGGGTAAGTCTTTTTAGCAGAATAATTGTAATTCACCTTTGTATAATTATTCTCAGATATCACCCTTTCCCTTTGATGGTAATTGTAGTTAGCCTGCACATGGTCAAAACTTCCACAGACAAAACAAGCTTTATTGTACATCACAAAGTCATTTCCAAGCTGTTAGGACTTCTGATTATTCTAGTTTCTTTGATTTCTCTTAGGACTTTGTGACCTATACATTTCAACATACTTAACCGGTTTCCTAACTTGGGTTTTTTTATTGTTGAGGTTTAATAAAATTTATCTTAGCAACAATAGGAAAAACAGTTTTCTTCTCTAATTTATCATTTGGCACCAACTCCTCAACTAATAGGGCATCAAGAGATTCCCTAACCTCATTAGAAGTATCTTCATTGACAC
This sequence comes from Tanacetum coccineum, assembly GCA_026074375.1. NCBI lineage: Eukaryota > Viridiplantae > Streptophyta > Magnoliopsida > Asterales > Asteraceae > Tanacetum > Tanacetum coccineum. The sequence goes on from BQNB010146197.1 coordinate 1,872, forward strand.
TCTTACTAGTCTTAGGTCCATAGCCTTCAAACTCAGGCTGTTGGAACTCCTTTAAACCAGAGTTAGACAAATCAAGGTTTGGGGGTTAAAATAACCCTGTAAGGGGAGGTGGAACAACATTATAGCTTACAAACCCTACCCCCTTTCTACTTTTATCAGTTATCTGACTCCCTATTAATTTGTCTAGACTCTTAGAAGCATTATCAAAATTTTCAATTTTAAGTTGATTGCTTTCTTTTTCTTGCTTAAGCTTTTCTAACTCACTTTTAAGCACACTAATTTCTGAGTCTTTATATGAGATATCTCTTTTTAGGACAACAAGTTGCTCATAAAAAATAACCTCATTCTTTTTGTAAAAGACAAGTTGCTCTTCTACAGATGCTAAAAAATAAAAATAAAAAACCCCCCCCCCAAACCCCCCCTTTTTTTTATAAATTTTTTTTTTTTGTTTTTATAAGTAGCTAGATTGAACTCAAATTTATTAAACTCTATTCTTAAATCATCAAGTTATGTTTTAAGAGTTTTAAAGCTTTTTAGACGGGTTTTTGAACAAGTTTTATCATTATGTACCTCCAAAGTCTGACAAAAGGCCATAAGAGCCATGTTTTTTGAAGGGACTTCATCAACTGCCATATAGCTCTAGTCAAAACCAGCTCCATCAATAGCCAACATAGCTTTGCAAGAATTTTCTTCTACATTTATAGTTCTTCTAGAGTTGTCTTGATTCCAGTTCCTGCTATCTTGGTTCCTAGGTCCTCTGCATTCCCTTATAAAGTGTCCCAACTTGTGGACAGTTTGAAACACTCACCTTAGAAACTATCATATCCATCCTGTGTCACTTCCATTAATAGTGATCTTTCGACTGATTTTATTTGGAATAAACCTTCTGTCCTCATGCTCCATAAATGCTAACTGCCATTTCAAATCCATTTCTTCAAGTCATCTGATCGATTTGTTCAAGGACTCCCAAGTTACAAGTTGAACCGTTTGATGATTGGCCAAAAATGCATAAACCAGTGGCATCATTTTAAGTTTTTTTTTTAGTTAGGACTACTTAAGTACTAGTAGTGCTAACTTGAGTGCTAGCAGTGCTAACTTGAATGTTATCAGTACTAACTCCATAAGCAGTATTAACTTCATTAGTACTGCTAGGAGATGATACAAAGGCCATGTTCTAAGAACTTGAGCTTGAGTTTGCAGCTCCTTTAACCTCTTGTTCGACAATCTTGAAATTGTTGTAGAGATCATCAAAGCTCATTGTGTCTAGATCAGGTTTATTCCTCTAAACCACAACATGAGTATTCCACTTAGAATGCAGACTTCTCAAAAAAATTCAAATTAAGATCTTCTTGTGAAATATTTTCACCAAGGATAGCCAACTGACTTACAATCTTCTGAAGCCTGTAAAAAATAGAATCAAGAGACTCTGTGCTTGGAGCACTACAGTTCTCATACATTTGTTTCAGAAGAGTCTTCTGAGTCTTCTTTGTGGCATCATTACCACCAAATCTTGTTTATATAGCAGCAAACAAAGTCTTGGCGTCCTTGTAGTGATTAAATGTTAGTAGATGTTCATTTGGAAGTGCCATTAGTAACATACTTCTTTCCTTTACATCATTCTTCTTTTGAGTCTTTTCATCAGCAGTTACAGGACCTGGTATTAATGTAGTTGAGGAACCTTCGGCATTTATTGTTGTTTAAGCTGGTGGTTTGAATGAGTTTCCATTCTCTATGACATCCCATAGAGCATAGTCTTGTACTTGAAAGTATTGCTCAATTCTTAGCTTCTACATATCATATTCAACCTGTTTGAGAAGGGGCAACTTTGCAGTAGTATTGGTTTGGGCAGTTTCTAGATCCATCTCTTCCTTATGAGTAAAGAGATCTTCTTGTTAGTTTCTTCTAGATCAAAGTTTCAGAACCCAAGCTCTGATACCACTTGTCGATCCCAAACTATGATTAATTCTTTAGCTTGTAAAGGTTAAGTTACCTTGGATAAATCCAAAATAACAATGATAGAAAGTTTGTGTGTATATTAAATAGTATGCGAAATCTACACTTTAACACTTATAACAAATATGAATATAACAGTAAATATGATTGAAACAAAAGAATTAACAAAAAGATCCCCCCCAATATTATTAAGATACTATAAATTTGAAGTACTACCATCTACGTACTAAGGGATTTATAACCTTGAAGCTATGCATGCAACTCTATATATTTACCTAAACATCATAACCTAGGATCTCCTTTTATACACCAAGGAGTCATTTACAAGATAACTACAAATCTTCTATAATTCTAATCTTATACGCATATCTTTCTAACAAAATAGAATATACACTAAATAATTTAATACACATCACTTCACATTCTTTATCCCTTTAAGCAGTATTAAGTCCCTTCATTGCAGCAGTGTTAATCCATTCACAGTGTTAAGGTAAGCACTGGAGTACTAACATTGTTAAGTACTCGGCAGTTTGTAATCTTTAGCAGATACAAAGTCTTTGGTTTGGCATACTAAGTGCAAAGACCTTAAATTCCCAACATAGACACCTCATTGAAATTATGATACTAGCAGTTAACACTTTTGAAAATAATCTTTTCTTTCCCAACTCTTAAAGTAATCTTTCTTTTGTAAACATCAATCTTAGCATGTGCGGTAGGTAAAAATGGTCTTTCGAGGATCAAGAGCACTTTGATATCCTCGGGCATAAACAAGAATTATAAACTCTACTAGGAAAGTAAATTTACCAATTCCTACTAGTACGTTTTCAGCTATTCCTTTTGGATATTTCACAGTGCTATCTGCCAATTCTACTGTCAACCTAGTGTGAGCTAATTCACCTAATCCTAAGTTAAGGTAGGTCAAGCGAGGCATAACACTAATGCTAGCTCCTAAGTTAACAAGGGCATTGTCAAAACAAACATCATTAATAAAGTAAGGTAAAGTGAAACTCCCTTGGTCTTTCTCCTTTCGGGGTATGGTGTTATTGATATGTGAAGCTTCATAAGCTTTCGTGAATTTTGGTCCATGATTCCCCACTTCTTATTTACAGTAATGATTATCCAAATGACTTGGAAAAGGAACCGTTGTTTGTCTTGACTTGTATAATATTGTAGTGTTCTGTCTAGTGGATACGGTGTATTAGGATGATCCAATACGGCGTATCGAGTGTAAATCAGCTTTAATAGTGGTAGAAATTGACTTGACTTGATCTCTCAGGTTTGTTTCAGTTGAGCTTGGTAGGCTTCCAAATCATCTTTCCAGTAGTACCTTGCTCATTTGCCCAATTTGAATTTCTAAAGTTTTAATTGATGCTCCTTTGTTTCTTATGGCAGCATCTGTCGTAGCTCGGATTTCTTTGATCAAATGGGAATTTTCTTCATGTCTCTTTGTTGATTAACTCATGAATTTGCTCAGGGTATCTTCCATAGATTGCCTCCGTTCTTGGTATGAAGGATTTGCGTTGTTCCTTTAATAGTACCTTGGAGCTGTTGCTCTATATCCCCTTCTTGAAAAAGTCACCAAATTTACGTGAAGTAACTTCTTCTAGGGTTCCTTTCTTCTTTTTTGGTGGGCAATCTAGGTGTAATAAGGTTATTTGCATGTTCACATCCGACTTGAGCAGCATAAACTTTTTCATTTACCTTCTTGATCTCCCTTCCTAGATTGTTCAGTTGTGCTTGTATAGCAGCCAGTCCATCAGAAGTCTTAGTACTTCTTCCTCTAGATTTTCTATTATTCCATTTTTAGAGTATTCAGCCATTTCTTGGATGGCCTTTTTAGCATCTTCAGCAGTCTTAGTTGGAATGGCACCTCTTGAGTAAAGAATTATCGTGTCGGAATATCCAACTCATTGTAGAACAAAATTACCTCCTGCATCTCAGTCAAATAGTGTTGAGGACACTTAATCAAGAGTTCTTTAAATCGTTCCCATGCTTGAAAAAGGGTTTCATCTTACTCTTGCTGAAAGTTGTTGATTTCCTCCATTTTCTTCGAAGTTCGACCAGGTGGGAAATATTTGTTCAAAAATTTAGTTTTAAGATCTTCCCAAGTTTTGATCGAACTAGTTGGTTCGTTTCTTAGCCAATGACTTGTGGCTCCAGTTAAGGATATAGGGAAGACTCAGAGCATTAATTGATCCACGGTGATGTTATGAACATAGAATAAGTCAACTATTTCGAGAACTTTCTCAATGTGTTCATTTGCATTCTCATTATCCAAACCTCTAAATGTGTTTTCTCAAGCTCTTAAAGAAATTGTACTTTTAGTTTCAAATTGACTTTGGTATCAATTTCTAGGTCTAAGCGACTCCTGATCCATAGTCTGTTCGGGTCTTGCTCATGTATTGCTTCATTGTTTCCGCCATTGCTTCTGCTTCTTCTTCCTCCGAGTATTCTTGGTCAGAAAGTAGATTGAAATCAGGCGATCTCAATTCGTCAAGACTTAGAGTCTTGAAGTGTCTCCTTGATGATCAAAATTCTTGTTCAGGTTCTTTGTAAGGTGTGAATAGTTTGTTCGTTGAACTCCTTGTCATGCACTACCTAAAACAAAGGATAAACAATCAGTAGGATTTGTCCCGAAGAAAGGTAAAAAAATTGGCACGAAAATCAAATATTTCAGTTTCTGTTCCAAATGATCGATACGTCGTATCCAATGGAAGTGGATACGCCGTATTAATCTGTTGGGATGAATACACTGTATTGGACAGAGAACTGGATACGCCGTATCTGATGGAAGTGGATACGCCGTATTCAACTATCGACCAGAACAGTGTATTAACAATTAAATACGCAAACAATTAAACACCCAAATATACAAGCAAACAATTAAAGACAAATATACAAATTTTATAGAATATACAAGAATATAAACTAATCTAAATTACACTAATCCTAAGGGTTAGATCTAATCTAATGTTAAAAACCAAAATATCAAATAAAAATCAAGATTAATTTTCACTCCCCGGCAGCGGCGCCCAAAAACTTAGATGTGCATGGTGCATCCAGTATTAATCGATGTATATATTTAAGATGATTCAAGTTTTAAATTTATATTTTGCCGACTAAACCAAAAACAACACTTTAACGAGCAGTATACCCGATCGATAGTAGTTTCGTGGTAAGTAGGGTGTTGAAAACTTTGAAGCGAAAGTAAATCTATCACTTTACTTAATAATCTTGGTTTATCTAATCTATGTTTATTCAATTCTATTATTCTAAACCTATGACAGAAAAATCATAATTCTAAACAGAAAAGGGGAGGTTTTCCAGCCTGAGAGACTGGCATGTTTGTTGGTGTCTATAATATCAATTCACGCACTTTTAACCCACGCAAGCTAATTAACAGATAAATGAAGAGCGGTCGAACCTTATATAAGAAAACTTATTAACCATTATAAATCTGATAAGGAATGTTGGTTTTTGTTAATTTAGAGCAATGATTTCTTCTCTCCGAGGTGGCATATCATCGTAAGACTTAGGCGTTTACATCATCCTAAGCACCTAGACACAATAATTACTGTCACAATTAAAGAATCCGCATAAAGCATCCTTATTTGTTGATTATAATATATCTTGGGGATTAAGGCAATGGTGATCTTGTTAAACCCTAGCTCATAGAGACTTTACCCACTTACCGCTTAATGGCAATTTTTACACTAGTAAGTCCACTGTCCACTATCCAATGGAATCAGAACGTTACTTTTGAATTATCTAACGTGTCACCTGCTAGTCAAGCACGATCAAATAAAAAACCATTGCAATAATCCAATTAACTAGTTTGTTAGGAACACGAAAGTGTCGGTCACTTCCATAGATAACAGTCGTTAGACTTCAGTTTAAGTAATTTTTGGAAACTTACATAGTTAGTTAGCTAAAAGCCTATGAATAAACCCATGAAGGCCCAAGCCCATGATCCATTGTAAGTATATAAACACCTCTCCATGCCTTGGAGATGTGGTTAGTTGGTTGTATTTTTCACATAGTTAATGCATTTCTTTTCTTTTACTTTCTCTCTCTAATTCTTGTTGTTAAAGATTACTCATGTTCTTCAATTAGTATCAGAGCCATGGAGTGGTGTGTTTAGTTTTTGTGTTTAGTTTTTTTTGTTCGTGTGTTTCTTACAAAAATCATGATATCTATTCAATAAGGTTATGATGAATTCGATAAGTTTGCTTATAAGAAGGGGGAAACACTACGTGATATCTACTTGAGATTTTCAGTGCTACCCAATGACATGAACATCTACAATATAAAACTGGAACAATTTCAAGTGAACACCAAGTTTTTGAATACTCTTCTTCCTGAGTAGAGCAAACTTGTGACAGATGTTAAACTGGTTCAGGATTTGCACACAACTAACATTGATCAGCTTCATGCGTACTTGGGACAACATGAATTTCATGCAAATGAAGTTCGTTTAATGCATGAACGTAACTCAGATCCGCTCACTTTGGTTGCAACCCATCAGATGACCTAGTCTCCTTATCAAACTCATCAGAACTCATACCAAAACTCTTAATTTCAATAACAAGTTTCACTATATCAATCTCTACGGCACGGTTTACCTTATCAGTCTCAACAATACTCAAACAATGAATCATCAACACATCTTTCAATCACTTATCCATCCAATGATTTGCAATCATCAGTTTACCACAACGTTTATTCTCCATATCCCTCAATTAGATTATGCTCCTATAGTTAACCAACAAACTGAATTTCCCCAACTAGACTCAGGTCTAATTGTTCTAGTGTTCCAGAGAGGTGATGATCCCATTGATGCTATCAATTATGTGATGTCATTCTTGACTGCTATTGTCACTTATCGCTATTCTACTACAAATAACCAGCTAAGGAATTCGTCAAACACTAGGCAACAAGCTACCATTAATGATGGAAGAGTGACCTTACAACCAGTTTAAAGGAGACAAACTTCTTTTGCTGTGGGTACTACAAGGACCTACACTCCAGGAGGAAGTGGAAGTAATTCTAGGAAACAAAGGACTGTTATCTGTTACAACTGCAAGGGGGAAGGACAGATGTCCAAACAGTGCACTAAACCTAAAAGGAAATGGGATGATTCGTGGTTTTTAGGATAAAAGTGTGTGCTGGTTGTAATCTAAGTAAAGGTCCAAATTCTACAAGAGGAAGAGCTAGCAGTTTTTTGGCATAATCCCAGGAATTTCAAAAGGTCAATCTACACAAAGGCATTACTCATATGTTGCAAAGTCCACCAAGCTGATGATTTGGATGCCTAATGACTCTGATTATGAATGAACCTCACACTGTTAAAAGTTGCTCTTATGGCTAATTTATCCCATTATTGTTAGATTCTCTCGCTGAGACCCAATCCAGATAATGTGGATAACAATATGATAAATCAAGCTCTTCATGTAATGCCATCTTCTGAACAGTCAAATGTGGTAAATTATTCAGAGACTGAGATAACCAGTGATAGCAATATCATTCCTTATTCTCAGTATGTGATTTGAATCACAGAGACAATTATTCAGAATTATAACTCATCTACACAACAAGATGCACTAATATTATCTATGATTGAACAACTGAAAACCCAAGTAGCTAATTGTAGAAAGATGAATCTGGACAATAAAAGTATCAATTGTACTTTAACTACTGGGCTTGAAAGATATAAAGAACAAGTTAAAGTCTTGAAAGAAGGACAAAATGTTGACATAAGGAGTAAAGATAATGTTTTAGATTCATGTGAACAGTCAGTAGAGATTGATCATCTTAAACAAACTCTTTCTGAACATTTAAAAGAAAAGGAATCGTTAATGCAAATAGTTACTCTTCTAAAAATGATCTGAAGAAAGAAGAATCTAGAAATATAGATAGAGAAATTGCTTTAGAACAGAAGATCAAACAGCTAGTTAATATTGTTTTAGAAAAAGAGGTCAATCTGCACAAACTGTTCGCATGTTGATTAAGCCTCATTTTTTCTATGATCATACCCACTAAACAATCTCTAGGTTTTCAAAATCCTTTCTATCTGAAGAAAGCTCAGCAGTTGGAACCAAAGCTTTATGATGGTAATGTCATTAAGAATACTAGTGCTATTGTGATTCCTGATTCTGAAGAGACCCTTATGCTTGCTGAAGAGAGTCGTTCAAAAATTCTTTTAAAACAAAAGGATCCTATGATGTTAGAAAAGAAAATTTAATACTACACTAGTCGATTATGCTACTCTTAACCAACTTTCTAAAGATTTTGAAACACAGTTTGTTCCATAAACTGAATTATCTGTTGAACAAGCCTTTTGGTCTCATAATTCTATGAATTCTCTAGATCCCACTCTTTCTAGTATACTCACTAAAGTTGAGGTTCCAAAATAACTTCCTAAAGTCAGCATGGTGAATACGAGTTTAAAGAAACTTAAACACTATCTTGCTGGTTTTGACATGGTCGTCAAAGAAAGAACCACGGACACAGCCATCACTGAGGGCACGTGGGGGTTTGAACATACAAAAGATTGTTTTAGGGATGAAATAATTCCATTTGTAAAAGCACTAAAGGACATATTCAATACTTTCGATCAATATTTAATTGATGAACTTACTGAAGTCCAAAACAGTCTATCCTCAAAAAGGAACATGTGTAGAACAACTTCATTTAGAGTCTAAAAACATTGAAGTTAAATGAAATCAAGTTTTTGAACGAAAATGAACGACTCTTGAACAAGTAATAAGCAAAGATATGTGAACATAAATTTGTGAATTCTTCTATGATAAATGCTTTATAGTGAAAGTGGCATGAATGATGAAAAAGTGTCGCAAACTTTAGACTGAGCTTCTCAATAAAAAGGATTTCGTTGAAAAAGAGATTTATGATACATTGTTAAGAAGTTATACCACTCTTGAAAAACATTGCATCTCTTTAAGATAAGTGATACTCAATTTAACAGGAAATTTTTTCAAAGAGACAATTCTGTTTCAAATCAAAGTGCTCTAAGTTTTGATCAATAATTTAAATTAAATGAATTGAAAGCTCAGTCGCAAGGAAAGACACGGTCATAATAAAGTTGAAAGAGAGAATTAAATCTCTAAGTGGAAAAATGAAGGGGGATAAGATCAAAAAGGACTTAGAGGAGATTGAAACAATAAATATTGAATTGGATCATAGGGTGTCAAAGCTTATTGCTGAGAATAAGCATTTGAAACAGACCTATAAGCAACTTTATGACTCGATTAAACCAGCAAGTATTCGATCAAAAGAACAATGTGATGTGTTAATTAATCAAGTCAATCTAAAGTCTATAGAAATCTTTGATTTAAATGCTAGTGTTTAGGAAAAAGTTTTGGTCATTACAGCTTTCAAGAATGAATTAAGGAAACTTAAAGGAAAAGCTATAGTTGATAATGTTGTTACGAAACAGACTATTGATCCAGAGATGCTTAAGATTGATGTGGAACCAATAACCCCTAAATTGTTGAATCCTAGGACAGCTCACTCTGCCTAAACTAATCACATTCAGGAAGAAGTTGCAGTTCTTAGGGACCTAGTTGAACATGTTAAATCAAGTTATCCACCAAATCATTCGTTAGAATTTTCCTATAGATATACTAAACAAATTTAGGAGTTGCTTACAAACATCAGTCAAACCTGCCCTAGTATTAACAATTCTGGTGAAAAATTATAATGTGACACCCTTCAGGATAAAGAAACAAGGACAAAAGAGTAAGATTTCACTGATCCAGTCATATCCACATGGGGGGGGGGGTCCCAGGATTAAATAAAAACAGCATCTTCACAACCCTAGTTTCCTAACCAACTTGTGTAGTCTCTATAGGAGTTACGATTTACTAGTGCTAGCGGCTCACAGCCCTCAGGCAATACAAAGAAATATAAGATTCTGCAAAAATCAAGTAGTACTACAAAGAATAAAGTAGAAGTCCACCCTAGGACTATTAAATCTAGTTTGAAAAATAAGAATAGTGTTGTTAAACCTAACGGAAATGCAAATATGCAGCATTCCAAGCTTAATGCAAATTTTAAACCTTTATATGTGTTAAAGTGTAATGGTTGCATGCTTTATTTGATACTCATGATTTCGGTTTTGAATTTATCAATGATGTGAATGCTCGTACTAAATCTAAATCTGTTAAGAAAATTCAAAAGAGAAAAGCTTAAGAAAACCAATAGGAACAGTGTTCACAAAATATTTGATACATTTGGAGACCACTGGTCGGAAAACCCCTTCACTATAGTAGGAAAATGTGGCCCTTTAACTAGGATTACCACAAATGCTAAAGTGCCCCTTGAGAAAACTAACTGCTTTAAAATCCTGATCCACCAAAGCCTGTAACAACATTAGTTTACTCACCGTAAACCTAGGGTAAAATCCAAACTGATGTTTCTCCGTTAGCAAAACTAAGATTGTTAAATCTACATCTGTTAACAATAAGGAACCCAGTACCTCTTGGGGATCCATAGTTTCCGATGTTCCATCTTCCTCTCTTGATGAATGCAGGTTGTCCAAATTGTTCTCTGGTATTTGGACTCTGGCTGCTCCAAGCATATGACCGGAGATCGCTCTCAGCTCACCAATTTCGTTAAAAAATTTTGGGTACTGTCAAATTCGAAAATGATCACGTGGCAAAGATATTGGGATATGGTGATTATGATATTGGGAATGTTACAATTTCAAGGGTTTACTACGTGGAAGGACTTGGACATAACTTATTCTCCGTTGGGCAATTCTGTGATTCGAAGCTTGAAGTTGCTTTTCGTCAACAAACCTGTTTCATTCGTAATCTAGAAGGTGTTGATCTATTAACTGGATCTCGAGGCAAAAATCTGCATACTCTGTCTCTTGGAGATATGATGGCGTCCTCCCCGATATGTCTCTTGTCAAAGGCCTCAAAGACTAAGTCCTGGCTATGGCACCCACGTTTATCTCATTTGAACTTTGGTACAATCAACCATTTAGCTAGACACGGTCTTGTTCGAGGTCTACCCAAGCTAAAATTTGAAAAGGACCATCTGTGTTCTGCGTGTGCAATAGGAAAAAGCAAGAAGAAACCTCACAAACCTAAATCTGAAGACACCAACCAAGAAAAACTCTATCTTTTGCACATGGATCTTTGTGGACCAATGCGTGTCGCAAGTGTTAATGGAAAGAAGTACATCCTCATCATAGTCGATGATTACTCTCGATACACATGGGTAAAGTGCTTAAGGTCAAAAGATGAAGCTCCAGATTTCATGATCAAGTTTCTCAAGATGATCCAAGTGCGGCTTAATACACCTGTCCGATGAATCAGAACAGATAATGGAACTGAATTTGTTAATCAAACTTTTCGTGAATATTATGAGAAGGTTGGCATCTCTCATGAAACATCTGTTGCTCGCTCTCCACAGCAGAATGGTGTCGTTGAAAGACGTAATCGTACGCTAATTGAAGCAGCCCGCACAATGTTGATTTATGCAAAAGCTCCGTTATTCTTATGGGCAGAAGCAGTTGCTACCGCATGTTACACCCAAAATCGTTCCATCATACGTCTTCGTCACGGTAAAACACCATATGAGCTTTTACATGACAAACTTCCCGACTTATCATTTTTCCATGTATTTGGTGCACTCTGCTATCCGACGAATGATAGTGAAAACTTGGGTAAGTTACAACTGAAGGCTGATATTGGTATTTTCATTGGCTATGCACCCACAAAGAAAGCATTTCGAGTTTACAACCGACGTACCAGACGAATCATCAAAACAATTCATGTAGATTTTGATGAGCTGACTGCAATGGCTTCTAAACACAGCAGTTCAGGACACGCACTTCATGAAATGACTCCTTCAACAATCAGTTCATGACTCGTTCCAAATCCTCCTCCTTCGACACCATTTGTACCACCTTTAAGAACTGATTGGGATCTTCTGTTTCAACCGCTGTTTGATGAATTACTCACTCCTCCACCTAGTGTTGATCACCCAGCCCATGAAGTCATTGCTCCAATTGCTGAAGTAGTAGCTCCAGAACCCGCTACATCAACCGGTTTACCTTCCTCAACAACTGTTGACCAAGATGCACCATCACCTAGTAACTCATAAACAACACCCGAAACTCAATCTCCTGTCATTCCTAACGATGTTGAAGAAGACAATCATGACTTAGATGTTGCATACATGAATAATGATCCGTTCTTTGGTATTCTAATTCCAGAAAACATTTCTGAAGTATCTTCTTCTTCGGATGTTATTCCTACTGTCATGCACACTGCTGCTCCTAACTCAGAACACGTTACCAAATGGATCAAGGATCATCCTTTAGAAAACATCATCAGTGAACTCGAAAGACCTGTTTCCACAAGACTCTAACTACATGAACAAGCCTTATTTTGTTACTACGATGCCTTTCTCACATCAGTTGAACCAAAGAACTATAAAGACGCATTAACTCAAGCATGTTGGACATTACTCAAGCATGTTGGATTGAAGCAATCCAAGAGGAGCTTAATGAATTTGAAAGTCTTGAAAGTCTAGGTCGGAACTCTGTTTCCTGTCCAGATAATGTGATGTCATTACTTTAAAATGGATTAAAGGTGGAAACTTGATGAATTATGATAGGATTTTGAAAAACATGGATCGCTTGGTTGCTCGTGGTTACGTTTTAAGAAGAGGGATTGATTCTTGGAGAATCCTTTGCTAATCTCAATTGAATATGACGTTCTAGCCAATGGATGTTAATGTCGGCATTTTGAAACGGGCATCTGCACATAGAAAGTAGTTATTCAGCCAACCAGAATGGGTTTGTGTAGATCTAGATTAATCTGAATCATGTGTACAAGCTTAGAAGCTCTCTATGGTGAAACAAGCTATTTCAAGCAAGACAATGATGTACCTTCAAAGTTGACTATTGAAGAATCTATCTTAAAATAGTCATTTTGCATTATAAGATACAAGTCAAACAACAAGAAAGTCTGAACTCTGAAGGTATGTGACCTGTTATTTAAATTTTCTAGTTCTGCCATTTTTATTATTTTTACTAAATTTTGTTCTAGTTATTATACTTTACCTTACATGAACACACCATAACTTGAATCCATTACATTTCTATTCATTATGCTAGCATTAATTAGTGTCGTTAGTGAATTCGCCGTCATGAAGTGCCCGAGAGATACGATAACTAACAACGATTGCTTTATTGCAAAGACGTAGACTTGAAAGCATTCATCTCTTATTACGCTAATATTGCATAACTATTTTATTATTACACGTGCAGTGATGACGTATAGTATGAATACCAAGCTTACTGGGCTTAGTTCATAATATGCGCATATGGGCCCTGGCCCAATACAACAAATAGCCGGACTACTAAGCTTGACAAGGGTCACGCTCCGGATATTCCAAAGACGCACATGAGTACCTCTTAAAGCCGCACCCGTTGTACCTCTGTGGACAAACACGGGCTGCGGAAGGATACTCACGTTTGCAGACACGATTACACGTGGACCCTTGCCCGACAAGGGACTCACTCCGGCTACTAACAGTCGCAAGCAAAATATTAGGAAACCCTAGTATTGGGCTTGCCTATAAATAGGGGTCATTTCACACCCTAAAGAGGTACATTCTGTCCCATCATTAGTACACACACATACTTTGACATTCTCTGATTCTCTGACAAACATGTATACTTACTCTCACGCCAGAGCTTAATCGTGGGGTCCGCCCAGCGGTAAGGCTAACGGTTTACTCTTATTTGTGTAGATCGCCACTTCATTACTTGGATTAGAACAAGATCAACATCGTATCCTACCCCCTGGTCCATCTCATTTAGCAATCCAGATTCACACTCGCCCCTACACGCTTTTTGTACTAACAAGTTGGCGCCATCCGTGGGACCGATATAACTGCGTTCCTTGAAAATACTCACCATGAGTAATCACGAACAACCTACCCCTAGCCATCCCAAGTCTGATGTGCGGAATACGGTAGGGAAAAACAAACAAACCCCCCAGGGCTCTACTAGAACTACATCCTGTAACACCCCCATTTTTACATATAGCAGCGGAAGCTAATCTGGGGTATTACTTCAAGGTACAACAGTCATAATCATAGAAAACGAATAAAAAAGAGTCGTTTTTGAAAATAAGTTATCATTCATTATTTCTTCAGAGTTTTTACAAACGAGAGGTTCCCAAAATCTATACAATAAAGTTTGAATGATAACGGTTTTTCCATCTTCATGTCCTCGCCACTCCGTGCCATTAGTTACCTGAGATAAAACATGCTAAAAAGTCAACACAAAGGTTGAGTGAAATCCATAGGTTTAAGTTTAATAATTTGAATGCAAGTGCGATATTGGGTTACGTTGATATACACCCGTTATTGAAAAACATATTTATTATTGCCATTAGCTCATGAATCCGAAGCCTTAGGGTATGGTGATACGTTATAGCCCCTGCGGGTACCTTTGCCAAAATACCCGCGTGATTTCTAATGATGTGCAATTGGTTACATGTAACTGGGTACACCAATGGGGAGTCCAGCCCAAATAGATCTATTCACATTATTCGCGCTTACTACGGAGAGTAATTAACGGTTCATGATTATAGGGACTTAAAGGCAAAGCAGTTACTTAGGCAATAGTAAATTGAAATAGCATACAGAAATAATTGCATTCATGTTTATAGCATGTATCCCCCTTGTGGGTTTATAAAAAGATTGAAATGCCAGGCTATGAACTCACTTGAACAGTTATAGGG
>BQNB010146199.1:0-11985 GCA_026074375.1 Tanacetum coccineum
AATTACTAGACCTAAATCTTACTCCTACAAACCACTAATACTTAAATACGTACATACATAATACTTACACAAAATAATACATATACACATAAAATTACACTATCTTTTCCATTGTCAAAAAAATATGAACAAAATGAAATACCCATAACAACTATCAATTCAATCACAATGAGACGATCACGCTACATGGATTGATAACCGATACTCACATAGATCACATAACCACATAAATATAACTCATATCAATACTTTAGTCAACTCTAATGATTTGTCATAGTATCCCCTCCTTAGGGAAATCTCGTCCCGAGATTTAACTAATAGGTTCAACATCATCATCAACAAACAATCGGGAAATACTTAGCTTTCATATGGTCCTCACGTTCCCACGTGAACTTAGGGCCACGCTTTGAATCTCGTCTAACTTTCATAATCGGAAACCCACTGCTTATAACTTCGCTTGCCCATACAAGGGTATAAATAGCAGTATAAAAACTCTAAGCAAAAATAAACATCCAACTACATGAACATCGCCCGTCTTCGAGAAAACTTGTCAAAAACCTTAAGTTGTATAACAACGTCATTCATAACCTAACCCCGCAACTCATCAAACAAGAATTGTCTTGGAACTAAGTTATGAGTTGTTACAAAGCTCAACGTTTTTGAAGAATCGGCTCGACTTCGAGTTTATTCAAAATATAACATTAACCAAACCACCTCAGAACATTTAAGGGTACACTAAAGTCTGCCAGTAACCCTATGTGTCCAACTTTACTTAGTACTTCCAATGATAGTGATTGGTCGTTTTCACACTATATATATAATATATAATAAAATATAAAATATATATAAGTCTAAAAACAACAATCAATGAAACCGAGAAGTAGTATAGAGTTTTCCCGGGTCGTTTATCCCCAACGAGGCTGGACTGGAGAATCGATACAATCGAAGATTTGAGTTTGAAGGAGAGAATTGAATTGAGAGTGTGGAAAAGTCAAATTAAACAATAACAAATAAAAACGTTTAAGAAAAACCTAGAAATTACGAAATTAAACTAGAAAACGAGAGCCCGAATCCCGAACAAAGGGGGAAAAACCTAAAATCTTTAAAAATAACCCTACGAAGAAATTTTCACTTCTAAACTACTCTACGGGACAAATAACGAAGAATGAAAAAGACTAGACCGAAAACGGAGTTCGTTTGACCCAAAAACGAGTCAAAACAAAATCCCGCACCCGGACCGTTCTTTAAAAAAGGAAAAGTTGTAAAAATGACCCTACGAAAATTTTTGTATTTTTCCTACAAACTATATGACAAAAGAAAATTTTCTAAAAAAGCAAAATATTTTTTTGATAATTTTTGTATTTTTTATGAATTAATTAAACTTTTAACTAAATTAAATTATAAAAAAATAAACGGATATACGAAAAAAATCTGAGATTTTCATATCAAAACAAATACTTTACAAAACACTATATAATCCTACGAAAAATGAAAAACAAAAAATTGCTTAACGAATAAGCCCCGAATAAGCTTTTTACAGCTTATAAGCTTATAGCCCAAAACGCACATAAATACCAAAGCCCTTGAGTCTTTAACGAAAAAGACCCAAGGGCGCAGTGGTAAGAGTGTGTTATAAAAGGGGGTTTGTATCGAGAGGTCACGGGTTCGAGTCTTGCTCACCCGGACCTCTTGTCTTTCCCCTTTTTTTTATTTTCCCTAAAAGTCTAGGGTAGAAATTGTAAAAGAGGAAAGTAAAGGGTAGGCGGGGTAACTTTTGTGAATTTACACTTGTATGAAAACGGGTACCCTCTAACTATCTAGATATTACCAAATAAACCCTGCGATCTAGCTTATTTTTGACTTATTGAAAAATGAGAATTAGCTAAAACTTAAAACTACAAAGTTAATAAAGAGCTTATTCTAAACAACTTTAATAAAGGCACTTGCTAATTTTAACAACAGAATAAGCTAGAAACTTAGCTTCTAATTCTGCTTTACAGAAACTAGTAGTTTTCCTGACTTTTTAAGTTTTGGCTTATTCCAAGCTTATTACTACATGAAAATGAAAAACAAAAGAAGCTTAGTGGAGCTTAAGATGTGAACTAAAGATATCCACAAAGAAATAAGCTACTAGTTAACCAAAATAACAAGGAATTTGCTATTGAAAAGTGAGGACTCAGGCTTAAACTGGAAATAAGCTTTCACTAATAAGCTATCTAGCTTAATACTAATCCTTAGAACTTGAATTTTTGGAAATAAGCTCACCTTTATACTTTGAACAAACCTAGATAAAAGCTTTTTGAAATAACAACTAGAAATTGAAAAGTTTAAAGGAAATAAGCTAGATTACTTTAGTGCTGCTAGTCTACTTTTAAAAGACTCAAAAAGCTGAACTAGAGCTTAAAGTTGAAAACTAAATGATGACTTTTATTAAACTAATAGCATACTAATTAGGTGCTTATTACTAAGTTCTAACTCCTTATTATAAGAACCTAAAAATAAACTAGTAAAGTGATTAGCAACAGCAGTACTAACTGAATTAGTACTGTTGTTTGCTGATGTACTTGGTAACAACTAGAGTGCAGGCTAAGTTTTGAGGATAAAGAACTTCTAGACCACTTCACAAGTTTCTAGTTTATAGTTGACAACACTTAAACTCGCAACAAAAAAAAGCTCTAAAACAACAAGATCCAAAGATCACATGCCTCAGTTAATCTGCCCTGGTGTTGAATCACTATTTTTAAGCTATAAACTTTGAATTTCTAAAAACTAACTTCTGAAACCTGTTCTAAACTTGCTAAAAAGACCAAAATTCACTATATAAGGAATTTGACAGAATAAAGTTGACTTTAAGAGTCAAATAAACCTAAATCCAAACACTACTTTAGGAATTCTGTCTAAACTAGATTGCTCTCAAAATCTATTTTCAAGCTTATACTCCTAAAACTTTT
Organism: Tanacetum coccineum; assembly: GCA_026074375.1. Taxonomy (NCBI): domain Eukaryota; kingdom Viridiplantae; phylum Streptophyta; class Magnoliopsida; order Asterales; family Asteraceae; genus Tanacetum; species Tanacetum coccineum. The sequence continues at coordinate 2,952 of BQNB010146199.1, forward strand.
TATCTAATTCTACTTTAACCAAACTAATGAAGCTATTCAAGCTCTTAAACCTACAGCTTATTAGTGATAATAAGCTACTTTGTCTACTAGCTAATACTACTTAAAAATGACAGAATCTAACTCTTCACTTCTCAATGAATTATTACTCAAACAAACTAAAGCATTTGAATCACTAAGCTAGCTAAACAATACTAAACAAAATTTAACACAAAGGAAGACAAAGTAATAAGCAAATTGAATAAGCTGAATTCATGTTAAAATGAAATTTGCAAGTTAAAACCTGAGAATTGGAGTCTCAGAACAAAGGTCACACTGTTGAGTGAGTGACCTCAAATCATGAACCTAAGTGGCTCCCCTAGCCTCTAAACCTTGAGCATTAAAGCTCAATAATAAGCTTTTAAAAAGCTTATATATCCTCCTTGTAGCTTCAAAAATGATGAACTCTCTAATTCCTCAAGTATCATGCTTTACTTAAATGAACTAAAAGAGTAAATGAATTGCTAAAAACCAAATTTGACAGAATTTGAAGCTACTGAACACAACTAAATAAGCCCAATAGACTTATTGAAGCTTCTTCAGGTAAAACAGCGTTTAAATTATGAATGAAAAACCACTTGAACTAAAACATTATTTTAATTTTTATTTGCTTAAAATCATAAAGCACAAGCTAAAAGTTACAAAGTACAAGTAATTAAAGCTGATTTCTAAGAACTTAAAAGAGAATGCTTAAAAATACGAAAAAATTACAAAACTGAAATTAAAAACTAACTACTCTTTTCTTCTGTCTTCTTCTTCTTTTATAACTGAGTCTTTGTGTTTGTTGTGTTACGAGGGTCTATGCAAGCTTATCACAGCCCATATGGTTTCCCTTGATTGATAGCCCGAGTCGACAGTTTTAAACCCTTGATTGGTTTTGTGTAGGTTTGGATTGCCAACATGGCAATCTTTGAGCCTGGGAAATGTAGTGTAGGGAGGAGAAGTTTTATTCCATGGGGAATTGGGTTGCAAGGTAAAAGCGGGTTTGTAAACCAGTGAGTTTAGTTGTGGGAAAAAGGCGGGAAAACTGGTTAGATAAAAAAAAGAGTGACAGGGCAAAGGTTTTGGGTAATGGCAACATTGGCCCCTCATGGTTATAACAGGCTTTGCAAGGTTGGTCCTTGTGGTGTTATACTTTTGGGGACTTGGCAATTTAAGTCCCCAAGAGTTATAACACTAATTGCAAGACTCGTCCTTGCGTGTTATAAGTTAGGGAACTTTGGCAGAAATGGCCCTTGGAGTAAAACTTTGCCAAAATGGCAGTTTGGCCCTTCTCTTCTTTTCTCCTCTTTTCTTCTTTAAGTATAAGTTTAGGGATTTACAATTTCAGTCCCCTAAACTTATATTTCTTTTGACTTTTGGCCTTCGGTTGACTTGGGTTGACTTTGACTTTGACCAGTTGACTTTTCTGTTGACTTTTTGACTTGATTGACTTTTCGACTTCGATTTGGCTTTGTCTTTCACAGTCTTTTCCATTCAGAGTCCGGTTTTGTCGTTTTGGCTTTGTTTTTCGTCCTTTTCTTAGTTATCCGTTCCTGCACAATACAATTAGCAAAACAAGCGTATATTTGGCATTTTAAGTCCGTTTTTTGGCTTTTAATTTTAGCTTGTTTTTAAAGGACGAAAGGTATGTGTAATTAAGCACATACCAAGCAAGAATATCATTTAACAACATGATAGATCAAACACACCAACACATACGAATGAAACTTGGTCAAGTATTATCACACGAAGGACTAAACAAGCAAACTCATATATAGACATATAAAAATAGAACATGTTCGCAAATAGACACACAATTAGAAAAACTCTTAAGCTAAGAGAGGAGGAGGGAAAAAGTTGAAACTAGCTTAAACAGTTAGTCTTATGGAAGAGATTCAACGGTTAGGACATATGATTTTACACTATACTAGACATAGACAATCGAGACGCATGATTAGCATAAAGATCAAGCATAAGCAATTTAGACAACAAACAAGCATTCAAGAATTCAAACATAAATGATACAAGAAAAAGAAACATTCATACAAGAGCATGTTCCAAATAGTTCAACCAAACACAAGCATAAGGAAGAAGATCATTTAGATTAGAAAAACAATTGCACTAACAATGATGCAAAGATTGCGACGAAGAAACCAAATAATTGCACAAGATCTCATATTGCATTTGAGTTTCGTTCATTTGTCCAATCTCATAAGTATCCACCTGGTTGTGTTGGTTCTATTCGCAAGTTGTTTGTCGATTTGGTTTTTAATTAAAACAATAAGGTTTCAAAAAGAAGATCCTAAACTTCTACAAGTAAAAAAATTGTTTTGACATAATATGAGTGCACAAGTAGCCAAATTAATCAATAACATATTGACATAAAGGAAAGAACATGAGAATATCATGTAAACTATGATTGAGCATGCATAAACTAGAATGCCATATGAATAGAATAAAGGAATGCCAATAAGAACTATCAAGCCTAGACATATTCATATCAAAAATCACCATGTATTAAAATGAAAAATAATGAGATCATACAAGACATCATATAAGAGACACAATTACTTCTAATGCAAGCATCATGTAAATCATGTTTATATCCTGACCATTTAGTAACAAAAACATACAAATAGAAAAAATGAAATATAAACCTCTCTAACTAACTTTTATTCATTTTTCGCATTAGATCAAATTGTTACTTAATTTACAGAACATATAATCACCACATAGTAGCAAAACAAGCGTTACGATAAATTAACAAAGAAGGTCTAATATTACACTAGTATAAGAAAGCTGATCATTAGTGATGTTTGGGAGATGGAGAGCAAGATGGTGAACTAGTGGTTATAGAGGATTGACAAGATGAAATGACATTGTCAAAAATGTGTAGATAATTTTAATGAAGTATATTTTAAACATCCCCCCCCCTTTTTTTAGCAAGATTAAGAATGTTTAAAACCTTAGGCGGAAACGCCATGATCAAAAATTGACTTTTTGTTAACAAGTTGAGAAAAATATTTTACAAATCCATTGAGACCATATCTTCATAAAACAATTTTGAATGGGTCATCATACTAATCGATTCGTCAGCTATTCGTAATTCTAGAGGTCCATGTAGTGAACGTATAGGAGCCAGGACACATTAATCGTAAATCCACAGCACTCGATCGATACGACCAAACACCACGGAAGTCCTCATATAGATTATGAAATTCCCTATTAATATATAGCTGTGATTTATAAGTTAATGTAAAGAGTAATACAAGAGAGCTTCCGGAATTTATTCTTAAAATACATGCTTAAATATCGAAGACACACTTTGTCAAAATGAAGCGCGGAATCGTTCTTTATGGGTTTTGCCAAACACTAGTGTTGACCCGTATTAACCAAAACAATAATTTATTACTTTGATCCGTTTTGAAAAATCTATTATACTAAAAGATTGAGCCCCTAAATTTAATGGGGATGTATCTATAAATGATTTGTATACGCCACGACAGCCATGACATGTACAAAAACACCTGCTAACCTACAAACAATACAATATTTTCGACATTCATTCAATGAACAACTTTTGTACAAGTAAACCAAAAGACTAATTTTAAAGCTTCAATTCACCATTATAAATTTTAGTTACAAGTAACCAAACTCGATTTTATGTGTTTTTCTTTTATTTTTGATTGTTGTAAATTAGGGGAAAATGGATGCTATAGCCTGTCTCTCATATCTGTCTCATCAACATGAAATCACTGTGAGTTTTTCAAATCTTTTGGTCATGTTTTGTTTTCTATATGATTCTTCAAAAAATGGTGATACATGATTTTGGTTTCATTTTTGTTTTATCTGAGAATGTGTTTATTTCAATCCTATTGCAATTGAAAAATCAAGCAGGTGTGTTTACTTGACCAAATTTATGTGTGTTAAATTTAGATTTATATAAAAATGATTAGGGGTTTTGGTTTTTATTAGGGTTTTTGGTTTATTATTGATTGGTTGGAATTTATGTGTCGATCTTTTGTTATAGGAAAAATAATTGGCTCGATCACGGAGAAACCATGAGAAAAAAGGGGTTTGGCTTTTGAATCGGAAAGTAAGCATCCTTTTAATTTTTTTAGTTTCATTAATTAGGGTGTAACATAGTAACAGAAATTGGAAAGTAATCCAATCGATTGAGTCATTGACATTCACCTCACAAATCTAAATTCATCTTTTCTCTGTGTGTCACCGGCTTGATGATTCAAGAAACGTGATTGTGTTTTATAGAAAAAACCCTTTAATCCATTAATCAAAATTATTATGCAAAGAACGAAGAAGAAGACAATAAACAATCACTTTAATGAAGCATCCAGCAAGTACCCAATTTTAATTGTTTGGTCTGCTTTGATATGTAAAATAGGTGAAGATGGAGTTCGGTTAAAGGGATCTAATGGTAGCTTCTTAAATCACCCTTGCTTCCATTGTTTATGTAAGTGAAGAAAAGATTTTACTTTTTGTGTTTAGAATGATGTTTTAGAGTTGGGTTTAAATGGTTTGATAGGTGTGATTGTGAAAAATGGTGTTTTTTTATTAGTTTGTCTAGCAAGTAACAAATAAGAAATAGCTAACGAAATAGTCAACGTTCAGCGATTGTATGATGATGTGAATGTTCTACTTTACCTAGAAATAGTTACTTACTCTAATCAAGTTACTTTTTGATTTATTGATTTATTTCCATTAGTGCTATAAACTCTTGATACTCCTGTAGGAACATTTGTAATCGCATCTTCGACAGTAGCCTGGGAGTTATTACAGGAGGGTGATGATAAATCGACTACTAAAGAACTCGAGATTAAAACAGAACAAGAAACTGTAGAAAAATGACCCTTCAAATGTTAGTAACATGTGTGATTAAGGAAGCAGTAATAGGAACTTCTTTGTGTATGAGATGATCTCACATGCTCCTGTTATTCATGAGACAAGTCAATGGTTCTTTTGCTGACAAAGTTAAAGTCAAAGTCCCGTTTAGTCATAAAAGTAGACGAAAAAGCATCCAGATACTGGAACTACTCCTAGATAGAACGATGAAGTGCATTGTGATGTTGGTGAGTGGTTTTGACATTGATATGTTTTGTTGTTAATATATCTATATTAGGTTTACTTTCTATTTAATGATTAGGTGAAAGTGAATACCCTTATAGTCGTTCGCATATAAAACTTTCCCAGAAACAAGAATACGTTTACCTATTTGTTTAATTAAACTGTAAGACCGTAGATAAAAATGGAAAGAACCAACCACGGCTTATGGTATAATTAATGGGCCTAAAAGTAAGCCACAAAAGCCTCTGACACATGGAATGCCACGTTGGCAATCCGTGTGCCCCTCAATCTAATCCAACGGTTCAAGTTAAGCATCTAATGATTGAAAGGAATGTATGGACGAGATTAAGAGGAGGATATACCTGACTCAGGGGCCTAGAAGCATCCTTTCAGCACTATAAATACAAGCAAGGACTCATACATAAAGGGACTCTTCTTTTTATCTAGTTTTTAGCTTCTAGAATTTTTAGCTTATGTTAGCTTTTAAACTTTAGCTTTAGCTTTTCAAATTCAATAATTGTAATCTCTTTTTCAATACATTGTAATCCATTTTCTAGTTAATGAAATCAAAGTTCACTTTTACTAAATCTGTCATAAGCTCTCAATAAGCTCAAATGTTTGTGTATTGTTTCATAAGCTTTTCATAAGCTCTACTACAGCTCTTTGAGTCTCTAAGCTCAAATTAAGCTATTAATAAGCTCTTAATCTACTTAAATCTTTAAAATCAGTTTAATATACCTTTGCTTATGGATTGTGGAAAGTTGGATGATAAGCTTACCTTGGAAGAGCTTATGGGACCCCTACCAGCTTATCCTTGGATAAGCTGGAGCTTGTAGACAGCTCATTGAGCCTTGATTGCCTTTGTTTAGCTAAGGCTTTTGTAAGTTCTCTTTTATTTTTAAATCATTTAGCTTTAATCTTACATTTGCTTATTTTCAGCTTATTATTTGCTTAAAATTGTTGCGTTATTCTATCTTATATGCTTAATTGATCATGTTTAACTATCTGTTTTTTAGCTTTTGAAGTATTAAACTTTGTTTTCCCCATTTTTTTAGTCCGTCATAAATCAATAAAAACAAAAAGAAAATTAAATAGCACCTCCATTAGCTTAATGACTCTACTCTGGCTGTAAGGCTTATTGAAGGTTGATTGTTAAGTTTGGTATAAGGTGTGCATAATCTGGTATTCAAGTTTTGTAAGATCATCATCAATTTTAAAAGTTTAATTTGAAATGAAAAAGGTTAAAGGAGTTTTGGATTAGCTGTCTTTGACTTTCAAAAGTCAAATGTCAGTTGTGAATTTTTTGAACTAGTTTTAATATAGGTTACAATCAGTAGTGAGTGTGGTTATCATAGTTTTAGATTTCAAAAATTCAGCAAGTTAGCTTTATTTTTCTAGTCTGAGTACCAGTGGCAGTTTTCTTTTTAAGCTAGTTATGAAGAATTTTTGATCCAAGCTTTCTCAAGCTTGGATATTGGTTTAATTAGTATTGTACACACTCATGCTTGTTGTGTACAAAAAGCGATTTTTGACACTTAAGGTCAACGGCAATTTAGTTTTAATCCTTCTTTTACTTTTCCCTTGTGGCAGACAGATGGTAGAAGTGGCAGTAACAAACTGTCATCCCTTTTTGATTAGATTTATATTAGCTATAGTTTTTTTTAGGCTTTTAAAATTCAGTAGGCTTTTAGTTTACATGTTAGTTAGGTTAGATTAAAAACTAATCTTTTAAATTCTAGCTTGATATTTAGGGTAAATTAGCTTTTCAACTTCACAAAAATTCTAAAAAACCAAAAATAGTAGTAAGTAAGATTTTGATTCTCATTTTTAGATTTCAATCTTATAGGATCTGTTTTTATGATTTAGATTTATAGCTTAATAGTATATTGTTAAGTTTTCAAAAGCTCAGCTTCTGTAATAGCTTATTGTAGATTTTAGCTTAATATAGTTTTTGAGTTTAAGTGTTTCTTCCTGTAGTTTATCAACTATAGATCATTAATTTAGTAGTCTTAAAATTTTTTTTAGTTATAGGTACTTATTAAATTAGCTTCTACTCATTATAAGCTTTCTGAATTAGCTTTTGGATTAAAGAATGGGGCTTATTTGAGATCTGTGTGCTTCTTTGAATGCAACTTAGCTTATTGGCTTTCAAAAGCCTAGTTTCTGAAATAACTGTTTCATAAGTGCTTTTTCCTTGCTTATATGTCTTTCAAAATGGAGTTGGTTTTCTATTCTAAGTAGCTTAATAGCTATGCTTTAAGTAGGTAAAAAGCTCCTTGGCCTAAGGATCCATTTTAGTGCTTAAAGAATAAGCTCAAAGGTGCCCTGTATGGCCCTGTTAGGTATTAATTTTAATGAAATAGCTTATTTAGTCTTTTAGCTTATTTCTTGCTTATTTTTAGTCCTGTTTAGTTCATTATCTTAGGTTTAGCATATTATAGCTTAAAAAGTCTTAACTTTAGCTTATTATGTCTTCTAGCTTATTTAGTTTAAGAAATGCCAAAAAAAATGAGTTAAGTGTTTCTATCATGTTTTCAGCTGTTTAACAGCTTATTTAGGGTTTTTTCACAAAAAGTTTCTTTTATTAAATAGGTTTCAGCTTAAGGTGTCTTCATTAAAGTTGCTTAAAAAAAGTTCCTCTACAACTTTTGTTCTTTAAGTTTTTTTTAAAAAAAAAGGGGAAGTGGAAGTCGGGGGTGAGCAAGACTCGAACCTCCGACCTCAACACCTCAACCCTATACAACTCCACACTCTACCACTGCGCCCTTGGGTCTTTTTTATAAGACTCTTGCATTATTTAATCTTTATACTCATTTAGAACCAATAAGCCTAATAAGCTGTTATAGTTTATTTCGTGGCTTATTTGATAAGTTGTGATTATAAGCTAATTTTTCCTAGGTTTTAAGTAGTGTAAGCTATTTTCTAAAAATTTTCTAGAATTTTTATAGTTCGTTTAGTATTTTTAAACATTTATTTTCATTAAAAACTTTAAAAAATCATAAAAAATAGAAAAATTAAAAAAATATATAAATCTTTTTTAGAAAATTTTCTTTTATCATAAAGCTCAAAGGAAAATTAGTTTTGTTTTCGTAGGGTCTAATTTGCAAAAATTCGATTTTTAAAGAACAGGATTTATCCTCGTTCTCGTTTTTCGTGTTTTAACGCTCATTTTTACTCTGTTTTTGTTCTAGTTTTCTTTAAACTTACTTTTTAGTCAAATAGAGTCCATTTAAAAATAAAAATTTAAGCTAGGTTTATTTTTAGTAATTTAGGGTTTTTGACCTCCGTTTAGGGGTCCTATTTTGCGTTTTTAGTTAAAATTTGGTTTCCCGTTATTTGTCTTAGTGCTTAATTGTTATAATTTGTTTATTTCAATTTTTAAAAGTAGATAATCAAATCATCCTTTGTTTCCAATTCAAATCATTGTCCGAGCATCAAACGTGGTTTCAATTTTACAAATCGTTGGGGAAACGACCCGGGGAATCATACTTCCCGGTTAATATACGTATTATATTATATTATATATATTTTGAAGAATTTCTTATTAACTTTGTCCTCAAGGGTAATCTGGTAATTTTCCATCGTATTATATATATTATATTTTTTACGTGTGTTAGATTCTGACGAATCAATTTTTGGCGCCGTTGCCGGGGATTTGTGATTAAGATTATCTCGTTTGAAGTTTGTTGATCGTGATTTGAAGACCCTTTCACTTTTGAAAGTTTTGTTAAAAAAAAAAAAAAAATAAAATAAAATAAAAAAAAAATATTTTTCTTTTCTTTTTAGTATAATTATCATTTTAAAAAAATTCAAAAATATAAAAAATTGTCCATAAAAAAAAACAAAGTTGGTAAAAGAACACAAACAAATAATACCTTCAATTGAGGTATTATCCATTAGTAAGTTCTCAACTCGAATCAAAGATTTAAAAACT
>BQNB010146200.1:508-12218 GCA_026074375.1 Tanacetum coccineum
TAGTTGGGTTGAATTTTTTTTAACAATTTTTTGTGGTAGAATTTTTAAGACAACGGTTTTTAATTGCGGACACGATTTTATAAAAATGTTGAATTAAAAAAAACACTTTAAAATACCTAATAACTTTAAAATAAACGACGCAATGAAAACCCGACCTATGCTAAATATATATATAAAAAAAGAAAATATTAAACATGAGACCGAAAAAATAAATCCGCACAAGAAAGGAAAAAAAATAACGTTATAAAGACCAAAAAAAATAAACCAGCACAAAATACAAAAAAAAATTCCGCAACAATACGCGAAAAATCAACGCCCCGCAGCTACGCGCGGGTAATCTTGCTTGTTCTATTCAAAATAATACTTTATCGTAGTCACTATCCATCATAGCATACCCCCGGAAGAATCAATTTATATTGACTTGTAATCAAAGACAAATCTTAATCGAGGTTAATATTTAATGCAGAGCATACAAACAATATACTAAGAGTGTTACAAAGCACATTACTTTAAAACAAATTTACAAAGCAAAGTCTCAAATTTACACAGTACTTTTGCCCACTAACTTTAGGACATACTTTCAAACCGAAACTTGAGTTCTTCCAAGCTGAATCTCCTCACCCGAATTCGGCAACACAATTGTCTCCCCATTATACGCTCCCAAAAACGTCGATATACTCAGCTTATCTATCGCCTCACGATGAAACGACTTACACACCAAATACAAAACCGTTTGGATCACAATAAACAACAAAAACCACACCAAAAGCACCAAACCACACGATATCCCAATCATCACTCTCTTAATAATATGTATTCCAAACAAAGTATCTCCATATCGATATCCAACAAACAATTCCAACACAATCATCATTCCCACCAATATCACATACATCACAAAACCTATCACCATTCCTACCACCTTTTTACCATACAGTAAATTTTTACCTTTTTTCATTGCCTTGAACACATTAACATTTTCCAAAACAGTTACCACACTAGCTAACTGCGACACCACACTCAAATACAAAAACCCTAAAATATATAAAACCAACAAAACAAGAAGAATAAGTGCTAATGCTAAAGTCGAGTAACCAAATATAGCGAGTGTAATAAAAACTAGTACACCATACACGACGTTGTAAAGAAACAACGCCACATATATATAAGCAAAAGTAACAAATAACTTTTTCCATATCTTGGGCACAATTTTTATGACGTGATGAAAAGTCACGTCATGACCGGTATAAACAGACGCGATTGTGAAAACAATCGTAGCTGTCGAGAGAAGAGAGAAAATAGTTAATAAAGTAAGGTAAGCAACTTGGAATAGCCAATAGTAGACCCGGTCTGTTACGCGATGTGAGATTTCGGTTTCAGCTATGAAAATGAGCGTGAGAGGAAGGAGAAAAGCTAAGGTTATTTGTGAGAAGATTTTTTTGTTAGAAAAGATTGTTTTGAATGATTGTTTTAGTATGCCGAAGAATCCTAGGGTTTTCATGTCTTCTTCGGTTCGGTCCATGGTTGTTTTCCTGTGGATTGTTGGAAGTGAATATGAGGATGAAGATATAGTGTGTGAACATTGAGTGTGTGGTTGAGGCGTATATGCTATAGGGGTTTAGGATAAGTGGGTCTTAATTGACAGTGGTGTAGTGATTACGATAGCTAGAATTCATTTTGAAATGTTACTCAAGTATGATACGGGGTATGAATTAAAAATTTAATGCAATTGCCTCATTTGGTTCAGTATGAAACTTACCCGATAAAAATGTCTTAACTTGTTTTTAAAAAAAATTAGATTCTGCATATCTAGCTAGGCATATGCATGGTAATATATGGTCATGACTTGTAAGATGTATGTACATCTACTAACGTAAAGTACCCGTGTTTGTTAACTGTGTTTTTTGTTTCCATGGATAACGTAACATATACTGATATCGATCCATAGCAACTATAGCTTCACGACAGGGCCGTCTTTGAGGGTGTGCAAGGTGGGCGACCGCTCAGGACCTCAAAATTTTTAAGGGGCTCAAAATTTGTCTCGTTAACAATTATTTGCATGGGCAGACATATTTTTCAAAAAAAAAGTATTTAGATGTGAAAATATCATAAAAAAATATATTTAGATAACTAATTACATTATATCTTATCAACGGTGACATTTTATATATAACATGCCTTCTCGAAAGACTTTAATATGTAATTTCGCATAGGGCCCCAAAAAGATTTACAGTAAAGTTTTAGGGACGGCACTACTTCACGACAAATTATCATCTATCAAGTGAGATCATAGCGTCGTCATATAGGCGGCTCTATAGTATCCTTGTTTAGCTCTTGAATAGAATTTCGATACTTATATCTTGTACGTTATCCTAGCTGCTAGCCACAAATTTACACGTGATGTACTGATGTAGTAGCCAAAATGCACACAAATATATTAAATTGACATTGCGATCTCATATGGAGTTACGAAAACAACCTTCAAATAATGTGTTTTAGAATTCCTAAAACAAATAATCTTAAAACAACAACTCAGTTTTACGGACATTCAGATTACCTAAATGAGTAGTGCATATCTTAAATTTACCTAATTTAGTCACAAGTGACAATACAAATATCAATGAGGGACCATTTCAACACTCATGGCTTGTTACAAGCAGCCCACGATTGTTGTCGAATGAAAACCAATCTTTTCAAAACCGGGTCTCTAATCGACCCGGTCGAGTCACCGGGCTACCGGTTCGACCGCTGGGGCAACCCGGTCTTTCACAACAAAAAAATAAAAAAATATTTCTAATGATACAAAAAAATATATATATAAATCATGAATATTTCATATATTGAGCCTAAAAACCATATAGTAACAAATATAACATGTAAAAAATAAAATTATGCCACACGTATATGTAATCAACTTGCTATATTTGTAAAAAATCACCAAAAAGAACAGAACCCGGCCCGGTTTAATTTAACTCGTTTTTTCGACTAAAACCGGCTCAACCGGTTCAACCTGCCGGATCGAACCGGGTTTCAAAACATTGATGAAAACCCCTCCACTCAATTTGGTATCCATCATTTTTACCTGAATTCATAATATCTTACGACTTATATATATTTTTTTTTATTAAAGGGTTTTTCGGTAAATGTAAAATAGTTGAATACTTTTTGTTATAACTAAATTACCAAACTCAACTAAAACCATACCCAATTTATAATCCAAGACCGAATATTATCTGTTGGTACAAAATTCGTATCGGGTTTGGTAGTGTCGAAGTCCTTTGTCGGGTCGGGCCTCCAAATGACTTGAATACTTGATCTTGTACTAGAGCAAGAGAAGGGGTGACTTTCTGCACAATTAAAAGTAAACCGTTAGCCTTACCGCAGGGCGGACCCCGCGATTAAGCTCCGGCGTGAGAGTAAGTACACATGTTTGTCAGAGAATGTCAGAGTATGTGTGTGAGTTAATGATTAGACAGAATGTACCTTTTTGGGGTGTGAAATGACCCCTATTTATAGGTAAGCTTAATACTAGGGTTTCCTAGTATTTCGCTTGTAACTGTTGGTGGCTGGAGTGGGTCCCTTGTCGGGCAAGGGTCCACGTATAATCGTGTTTGCGGACGCGAGTGTTCTTCCGCGGCCGGTGTTTGTCCGCGGAGGACCACCGGGTGCGGTTGAGAGGATACTCGCGTGCGTTTCTGAAATATCCGGAGCAAGGCCTTTGTCAGGCTTAGCAGTCCAGCTATTTGTTATATTGGGCCTGGGCCCATATACGTATATTATGAACTAAGCCCAGTAAGCTTGGTGCTCATACTATACGTTATCATTATCATATTACCAAAATAAACCTGACATGACGCATATTAAATATTATGCGTCTAGAAAATGCACTATGTGATTTATCTTTACTTACATGAATTATATATACAAATGAATCATAAATATTACTAGTATCATAAAGTGCCTACAAAATGTTATCGTTGTGCTTTTTTTAATCATAAATTACATTTACTTCCATTAATCATAATGTGGCGCATGTATACATATATCATAAGCATTAATTCGAATTTATTTAGTGAATCATAAACACAGCCTATCTCTTTACTTCATCTTCAATATAATCCATACTAGCAGGTTACCCGCGCGTTGCGGCTGCGGGTACCTTAACGATTAACTAGAGAAATAAAAAGAATTTGATCCTGGTGAGACGCGGTTCATCTGTTTTTATCGGTTTCGACGGGTCCTCTCCGGTTTATCTTCGGACGGTTTTTATTGGCTAGCCGGACCGATGGTGACTCCGGTTCCCGGTTGAACACGTTGGTCCGGTCTAGTTTTTAAAACTATATGCATCATCATTTTAGAAAGAAATCATATGTACGCTTTTGTAGATCTATGCTTTTAATTGTTGTACATTGTGAATATATGATTGTATTTTTAAGTAATGGGGTGTATAAATTGTGTAGTAATTATTTTCATTTTCAAATGTGTATTGTGTTAATGTATTAAAAAGTTGTACACTATATATAGATGTGTGTAAATTGAAAAATCTAACTTTGTAAAATTTAAGACTTAAAAGTGCCGTTATGCTTTATAAGTAGCATAGATACATTAAAAAAAACATTAATTTTTTTTTTATTGAAACATGTATTTTTGTAATTTAATTATTGTTACAAAATTATAGCATTGAATTTTCAGGATCACTTTGACGATATAAATAATGGAGTTAAGTACATTTTTGGTCCCTGTGGTTTGATGCATTTTCTCACTTTTGGTCCAAAAATAAAAAAAGTTTGGTTTTGGTCCAAAACACGTAGTTTCGGTCCACTTTTGGTCCAAAAGACATAGTTTCGTTACACTTTTGGTCCAAAACATAGTTTCGGTTCACTTTTTAGTCCGCTAAAAATTTTAGTGAAAATTCAAGGGATTGGATAATAAAGTGGACAGAAACTATGTTTTTGAACCAAAATGAACTTTTTTTGAATTTTGGACAAAAGTTGAACTCGCCCAAACCACAACGGTACCAAAATGTAATCAAACTCTAAGTAATCATAGAGGGCCTCCTGTTACAAACACAAACAAACCAAGAGATAAACATGGTGAGTACTTTGATCAAAGTTGCCTTTTTAGCCACATTGATTCTCAATACTTGTGGCTGCAATACCAGAAGTTGAGGCTGCAAAGTTGAATCCAAAGAATGTTGTCGATGTTAAAAATTATACAAAAACACTACTTACGTCTCAACAGCGGCGAAGATGTAAACAAACATCAGATTGTATGTGCCCACCTACATGGAGGCCACAATGCATAGGATATTGGTGCCGATGTTTGAGACCTTAGTAATATGTTACAAATGATGTTGCTTCTTGTAGTAATGAAATAAAATGCTTAATTTTATAATTAATTATGTTTCCTTTAACGTTTGTAATAATAATTTTCAAGCAAAAATAATATAGTAAACTCGATTGGACTTACTTATCTATATTTAGCAGTCGACAATTTAAATAGGGAATTTATAGAGCACACTTTCTTTTTTTAATTTGCACACTCAAATATACAACGTGATGAAGCAACATATAGTCTAGTCATCATTTTAGTTTCACTCCACCTAGGGGTGAGCAAAAAAACCGAAAACCGAAAACGAACCGAACCGAAATTAACCGAACCGAATTAATAACCGAACCGAATTCGCCAAAATCGAACCAAACCGAAGTACTAATTCGGTTCTCGGGTTGGATATGAGTTTGGCACTCCAAACCAAAAACCGAACCGAAACCGAATTCACATAAATATATATGTTTTTTATATATTTATATATATAAATACCATTAAAATGTTATCATAATATTAAAAAAACACTTTTTATGTTAATAATAATTTTTTGTTTACTAAAAATCTATGTAATTATTAATTTTTTTTAAAAAAAAGTGAAATTCGGGTTATTCGGGTCAACCCGAGAACCGAACCGAATTCGAATTCGATTTTCGGTTCGGTTCGGTTGAATTCTAGTTCGGTTCGGTTTTTGGATTAACCAAAAAAAATTAACCGAACTAACCGAATAACCCATAACCGAACCGATCAACACCCCTAGCCCACTTCTTAATAAGACAACGGCCACTCATTTTAGAATACCCGACCCTTTCACAAAAAAATTAATCCACACAAACTTCACTCAACTATCCTTTTTTTTTGTGTGCAAGCACTCAACTATCTTAACCCTATGTATATAATTACACATCTTAACCCTATGTATCTAAGAGTTGAGATCCCTAAAAACCACAAAATTGGCATAGATCCAATAGACAAATCTCCACCATCCATCTATTTTTCATCCAATGGTCAAGATCTCCCCCACATTTTACACTAAAGGGGTAAAATTGTCACATATATAAACACAAAATTACACACATCATTTTGGTACAAAAAAAGGAACGGTCTCACCCACCACCCACCGGTTTCCACCGGCGACTCATCCTCCCAACAAACTTTTTCCGGCGACTCCTCCTCTACCTTTTTCCACTGGCGACCTCCACTTCTAAATAGATCGGGCTCCACCGACCAGACACCTTCTTCATGGCGACCTCCCTTACCAGTTACCTTCTTCCGGCGACCACCACGACCAGCCACCTTCTTCCGTCGACCTCCTCGACCAGCCACCTCCTCCATTCTAGAACTAGATAAATCATATATGATTTTGTGTAAAATAATGTGTTTTGTTAAATCAATGTGATGTGTTTTGTTGAATGTGATGTGTTTTGTTAAAAGATTCTAAATATTTTGTTTGTTAGATGATTTTGAATATTTTGAATATTATGGAGAATCATATATGATTTTTCATGAATCATATATGATTCTTGTGAATCATATATGATTCATGCTAGTAAGTATAGCTGTATTCCATGATGAATTACGCTCCAAACAACATGAGTCTGTTATGTATAGTATGCAGTGGCAACGATGTTAGTTTGGTCTATTCTCGTATCGCTTATGGTACGTCATACTTGTAAAATGAAAGAGGGTGTACTATTGGGAGAAGAGTCTGCATATTGCCTGATCTTTTTATGACATGCTTCTTTCTACAGTTCCTTGTTGTGGTTGTGCTAGCGATGTTCCCGCCCTACCTTAAAGTCTTTCTAGTAGGGCGTACTGGCAATCATTTATGGGCACTCTATTCTCTTCATTCTACTCCCTCCACTCTCTTTACGGGGTAATACTTTCATTCTAATTAAACTTTTTAAGACATTGATTTTTAGATACTGATACTAATAATTGTTTGTAGAAACCAAAGGCATGGAATTTGCAGGCACTACAAGTGTGGCTTCAGTAAGTAGTTGCAACAAAGGATTCTATCTATTTCATCTATTATATTTCTTTTGTCTCTTTAAATCTTCAACTCAGATGTAAGTGTTTCATGATGTTTCATAGTATCTTTGTATAATGCTTTATATTTCTTTCAATTTTACACCTAGAGATAATATGCATTCTAATCTTATGTTTTGCAGATGGGTATAATGATTACATATTGGCAACTATTTTAAAGTTGGTTACCAATTGCACTACATATAAATCTTTATATTCAATAGTTTACCAATTGCACTACATATCTAATCTTATATTCAAGCAGGACTTTCCATCGCCAACTACACAACTACTTTGTAACTGCTTCTCTTGACAATTCATGGTGCTTTAATGATCTATCATCTTGAACATGCCTTGCACATGTTTCTTCTTTACTTGAAAACCTATAGCAGTGCTGGTTATTTCATGGTTTCTGGACTTAGATTATTGATGTGGTCAATGTGTAGGTTGAAAATACATCTCAATCCTAGGGTTATACCGAACAAGAAGCAAGAAACACTGCTGCTATGAAACAAGCAACTACAACTTCTTGAATAGTTTTGCGTTTTCCAAATCATACTTTGTTTAGATTTGTTATTTCTTTATTTTTGTCTAAGACTGTTGGAAAAGTGCTTTGAAGATCTAAACTGAATTACTTTATGTTTAATGTTCTAGTAAATTTGGTATTTTAAAGTGTTTTGTAGAATCATCTATATATGGTTGTTGTAGAATCATATATGATTCATGGATGAATCATATATGATTCATGAGCGAATCATATATGATTCATAATATTTGATTTTAAATCATACTGCCAAAAAAATATAACTGAATTACTTAACACTAAAAAATTAGTAATGTACTTATCACAAATCATATATGATTATATTGAATCATCTATGATTCTAAACATGATTATATACTGATCTTGGATTAATTCAAAGTTAACATGTAAACGTAAAAAGATCAATCAAAGTATCAAGTAAAAATCCATTTCATACCATAAAAAGATATCATCGGATTTTACATAAAACTAGTACTTTCTTTTCGTTCAGTCCTACATCAGTACTATGGTTTCAAAACATCTAAACAGTTACAAGATATTCAAAGGTCTGCTATCAGTTTGGCCAACAGCTACCATTCACAACAGACTACCATCCGTTTGTAAGCCAAATCAAACATATTCTCTGCATGAACATTGAACTTGTGCAACAGAATCTTTGTAGAAATCTTGAACCTCATGCGCCTTAACAACGAAACCTGCTCCTCCGATTCTTCACAAAGACCGACATCCCATTTTGCAATAGGATCACCAATGTAAGACTCCATATGGAGCATCATAAACACCCTGTAATCTACATGATTCTTGGCAGTCTGCCACTTCAACTTTGAGATGTGTATCTAAGTTCGCTTGTGTTTGGGATGTTTATGTCTTTTCATGATACCTAGCAAATAGCTTTTTCTACAATAAAAAGGGAGAAAAGCTCGTCTTCAGAAGAAGACGGCTCAGAATCCTTCTTTCGTTTTTTCTCCCCAACCTCTTTATCCTCAACCTTGATTTTCTTTCCTTTTGACATCATAACCTCGCCCTTCCCCTTCCTGCCACGTTTATTTCCCTTCACCTTGACATCCTCCTCTTCTTCTTCTTCAGACACCTTTTCTTCTTCTTCTTCATATTCTTCATCCTTAACAATCGCATCCTCTTCATCTTCCTCCTCATCACCATTTTCTTCATCCTACTCCTCATCACCCTCTTCTTCATCCTCCTCCTCATCACCCTCCTCTTCATCCTCCTCGTCATCACCCTCTTTTTCATCCTCCTCCTCATCACCCTCTTCTTCATCCTCCTCATCATCACCCTCTTTTTCATCCTCCTCCACATCACCCTCTTCTTCACTACCACTACCGTCTCCCTCCTCACTACCACTACCGTCTCTTTGATCAAATTCTGTAACATCAGAAGCTTTCAACTTGGGAGCTTTTGGTTTTGGATTGGCGGAAGGGGGAGCATGTTTAGCAGATCTGAGAATGGGATTGCGTGGAGGGGGTGACGGTTTAGCTTTGGCAGGAGATTTAAGCTTTGATTTGACTTTCGGTTTTGGAGCATGTTTGGTAGGAGATTTAAGTTTTGATATGACTTCCGGTTTTACGTGGAGGGGGTTTTGTTTTCTTTTAAAAGTAATCTTTAACATACGCTTTGTAGCAGCTGCAAAAAAAACAAAAATACGTTACAAAAAATATTAAATAAATAAAACTAGTCATCTAAAAACCTAAACATAAACTGTTTATTTGTATTTACATGTATAAGGACATCTGTCATGGAGAATCATATGAATCATATTTGATTCACCATGACAGATGGCTTTATACATGTAAACACAAATACACACAGAAATGTTAACAATGTTGGATATTTATGTTTACGCATATAAGGCTATCTGATGATTCACCATGACAGATAGCCTTATACACGTAAACACAAATACACACAAACATGTTAACCAGTTGCCGCCTACCACGTAATCACCCATCTATCCCTCCACTCCACTAACCCTAATCTCCCCACATCAGTCCACTTACTAGCACCACATTATCAACAAGCCAATACACAATCAACTAGTCCCTAATTTCTTATCAAATAGCCCTTAAAAGTTAAAAACACTTTAAATCTCTTATCAAAACACATCAACAAAGTCCTTAAAAAGCAATACATATATGATTCTCAATTAACAAACTTGACACAGAATCATATATGATTGTCTAAAAAAATCATTCAAAACACTAATCATTTAAACACAAAACAATACTCATTCTCTAAAAACTGATCAACACTATCAATAAGCATACAAATAAGCATATTTATCATAAAAACTAAGCCTAATAAGCAAAATAATCGGCAAAACAGAATAAGCATATAAAATAAGCATAAAAACCAAAATAAAAAGAAAGCAAAATCAAAATAAGCCTAAAAATCAGAATAAGCATCATCACCTTGAATAGATGATGGATCGATCTTCGTATTATGTTTCCTCGATGCTATTTCACTGCGTAAATCCATCAATCATAAAATTTGGGGATAAAATTAGGGTTTGAGATCTGAAATTAGTGTTTGTGAATTAGGATCGATGGTTTGTGTGTGTGTTATATCTCATTTGTGTGAGATATGAAATGAAGAAGAGGGGAGAAGAGAAAGACAAATGTACCCCTACTGTAAAATAAGACGGTGTGATTTTTTTAATGTGTATTTATTTCAACCGTTGGATGAGAACTAAATGGAGGGTGGAGATGGGTTCATTGGATCTATGGCAATTTTAGGGTCTATAATGATCTTTTGGCATTGTCATTATTATATGAATTATATATTTGTCTGTTTGTTAAAGTTTATGTTAAATAGAAGGAAGGAGAGAAACCTCAGGTGTGGTGAGGTGGTAGGCTGGTAATTGAAGTATGACTTACCTAAAAGGTCTATGGTTCGATTCTCAGTAGACCCCCCTGTCAGCATTTTTTTATCATGTTCAAACCTTCTATCTTTTCAATTTCAGAAAACATCATCTAGTGCGTTTATGTTTTTTTTAAGACGGAAAGTGAAAATGATAGAAGTTTTTACATCTACAAGCAGAAAGAGCAAATAAAACAAACGTGTTTGTTTTTTTCTCGGCATGAAAAGGGAAAAATTATTTTTTGTTCCACTTCAATCTGCATATTATTTTTCTTGTGTAGGCGCGGTATTGCAGGCTAGACAGATTATATGTAAGGAAACAAACAACACCTTAGTTGCTTTTTGCTACATGCACAAAAGAGCTTTCCTTCTTATACCATTCATTTTTTATGTTGTATTTTAAAATAAATGTCCATTTAAACCTAATCAAAAATATTTGAAAGAACAGAAATAATATCTAGGGAAATACGTAAAATGATTTAATTTGTCTTAAACTGTGGTAATTTTAGAGAGAATTGCGAAAATGGTCTTTGTGGTTTGGCCAAATTGCACGTTTGGTCCACCGAGTTTTGAAATTGCAAAAAACGTCCGTGTGACGAAGGTTTAGTTCTAATTTTGGTCATTGGTCGAACTAAAATGACTTAAATACCCTTGTCCTCTTCTTTCTGTATTTTTTCTTTAATTTATATATTAAAAAATACCTCTTTTATTCTATCTTATCATCAAACCTGTAAAAACCCACAACATTCAGCAGTCATCACCAACAACAAAGCGTCAAAGCCCATATTTAATCAAACCTGTAAAATTCTTTATCACTTCAAAAATTCTATGACAAAAAAAAAAACATTATCAGTCAGCCAAAAGATCATTATAGACCCTAAAATTGCCATAGATCCAATGAACCCATCTCCACCCTCCATTTAGTTCTCATCCAACGGT
>BQNB010146201.1:0-16609 GCA_026074375.1 Tanacetum coccineum
GGTCAAACGGGTCATATTGGGTTAAAAACCCACTTTGGGTCACCTGGCCACTTTTGGCTACCCTTTTTGAGTTTGTTTTAATATGTTTTTCCAAGCTTTTTAGTTTTAAAAACTGTTTTTGAGTTTCTTTTATATGTGTCCAAAACTGTGGTTTTAAAACTGTGGTGTCATAGTTCATTTAATTTAGCTCTTCAAACAAATTTTTGAGTCTTGTTTTTGTGTCAGTTTAGAGTGTCAAATGTATTAGTCAAAAGTCTTTTAAGCTTAGTTGTATCTATATCAGTCTGCTAGTTGTTGTTAAGTGCCCTTTCAGTCTAAACTGCCTTTTTTTTATTTTTGAGTTATTAGATTTTAAAAACTGTTTTTAGCTTGTGAAAAGTTGAGCACAAGCTCCTTTCAAGCTTGTATCCATCTGTTTTAACTCTATTTTGAGTTTTGAGCTTATTTGCCAGCCTATTTATAAGTTGGCTTTAAGCCCCTTTGAAACTAGTAACATCTCCCCTGGTGCTAGCACCCATTTTTCTCACCCATTTTTCTTGCTTATTTGTTAGTAAAACCCTATGTTTCTTTGCTTTTCTAGAAAGCCTATAAGTAGCTCTTTAAGCTCCTATAAGCCAAAAAGCCAAAAGCCCCTCTAGGTAGCTTATTTTTAAGCTAGAATAGGGCCTTTTGGGCTTTTCACCTAACAGTACTAACTCCAAGTTAGTACTGTTGAGGCATTTTTGCTTATTGAAGCTTATTAAGCTTATTATTTCTGCTTATTTAGGATTAGCCTAGCTTTTTAGAGTAGATTAAGCCCATTTTAGCTCATTGTCTTTAGTTTAGAGCTTATTTAAGCTTATTTGCCTTTTTAGAGTAAATTTTAAGTGTTTAGTAGTTTTTTTATAGCTTATTTGCCATTCCAGCTTATTTTAGTTGCTAATTTTTGTTCTTAAGTACTTATTAGATATTACTTATTTGTCTATCTTAGCTTATACTAAGTTTTCATTTGCTTATTTGCCTAAAACTGCCTAACAGTTAAGCACTTTTTAGCTTTAGTATAAAATTAGCAAACTGCCTCTTTCTTTTTCTTATTTTCGTGCTTATTTGTAAGTCACAAAAATTTTTCCTTTTTTAAAGTTGCTTATTTTTTGCTTTTTCAAAAAGTTGTAAAAAAATGAGAAATAAAAGTGTTGGGATTAGGGGAGGACCCGAGTGAGCAAGACTCGAACTCGGGACCTCAACCCCATCAACCAACACTTTTATAACAACACCTCTACCGTTGTGCTACAATAGCTCATCCGGTAGAGGTTTGTTTTATTAAATATATAAGCCCACTTTAGCCCATAAGTCTGTTATAGCTTATTTCAGCTTATTTAATAAGCTGACTTTTCCCTTTTTATTTTTCTTAGATCTAGCATCCTTTAACCTATTTTCCTGTATTTTTTGAGAATTTTTCGTAAACCTTTACTATTTTTAAACATTTATTTTCTTTAAATCTGTTTTTTAATTATAATAAATTAAATAAAAATCAAAAAAATATTTTTCTTTTTTAGAAAATTTTATTTTATCAGTATTCACTTAGAAAAAATAGAAAATCTTTCGTAGGGTCGTTTTTGCACAATTTTACTTTTTAAAGAACGGGTTTCGACCCCGTTTTTATTTTCTTATTTTTGAGCTCGTTTTAGCTCCGTTTTTAGTCTAGTCTTTTTTATTCTTCATTTTTAGTAACATAGAGTAGATTATAAGTAAAAAAATCTTCGTAGGGTTAATTTTTAAGAATTTAGGTTTTTGACCCCTTGTTCGGGGCTATTACTCTCGTTTTTTAGTTTTATTTCATAATTTTTAGGTTTTCCTTAATCGTTTTTGCATATTAGTAGATAATTTAGCTTTCTAATCTCCTTAATCATTAATATCATTCAATTTCCAACTTTCTGACTGTACCGATTTTCAAGTCCAGCCTCGTTGGGGATAAACGACCCGGGAATATCATACTCCTCGAATTTTATTAATTTTCTTTCTTTTAAACTTTTCAAGGGCAACTTGATATGTTTTTGGGTTATATAAGTTGTAGTATATTTATAATATATATATATTATTTATTCACCTATAAGAAAAGGAAGATGTCAAACATCCTAATTTTTTTTGGATCATTTTGCTAAATATTTCAAATTTTTCAAAGGCTTCGGTTTTATTTGCTAAAAATCTAGTCCATGTGAATCGAGAATAGTCATCTACGATTACTAAGGTATAACGATTCCCTCCATAACTTTGTATGGCGGAGGGGCCAAACAAATCCATGTGAAGTAGTTCTAAGCATCTAGTTGTTGAAACTATATTTTTAGTCTTGTGACTTGCATGAGCTTGTTTTCTAATTTTGCAAGCATCACAAAAATGTCGATCGTATTTTAGTTTGGGTAGGTTTCTAACTAATTCTTTAGATGCTAATGATTGAATTAATTGCATATTAGCGTGACCTAATCTCCTATGCCATAGTGTGGAGTTTTCGTCCAATGTTGCAAGGCATATTTTGTCTTCCGGTTTATTTCCTAGTTTCATTACATATATTCCTCCTTTCCTAATTCCTTTACCTATAACCTTTTCGTCTTTGATTATTTCGCTATCGTGTTCGGTAAATATTACTTTGCATTTGTTATCACATATTTGACCTACACTAAGCAAGTTATATGTTAAGTTATCTACGTGCTCAACATTTTCAATTATTAGGGAGTCTTGAGAAATCGTACCTTTGCCTATGATTTTACCGCGCAAGTTGCTCCCAAAGATTACGTTTCCTCCGTTGTATGCTTTGTATGAAGAAAACAACTTTCGATTACCGGTCATGTGTTTTGAGCATCCACTATCTTTAATCCACTCATCGGGTTCCAAGTTTATTCCTAGGCATATTTCATCGGGCGCTTGAGCTACAAGACAAGTTTCATCTTTAGTCTTTTCCACTTCATCTTCTCCATTGTCGCTCCATGCTCCTCCAATAAATGCTCTTTGATCGTTGTTCTTTGGCGGCTTTGAACATTCTCCAATGAGGTGATTTGGATCACCACATCTAAAACATTTTCTTTCACTTTTACCATAACCATCATTTCTACTTCTTTGGAATGTTTTTCTATCGCCTCGTGGTTGTCTTACAAATCTTCCTCGTCTCTTGAAGAATTTCTTGAATTCTTTTACGGCCATAGCATACTCTTCGTCTTCACTATCAGAACTTGAGCTATCTTCATCACTTACTTCCTTTTTTACCTTTAATGCAAGAGATCTACTTTGTTCTTTCTTGACTTTGACCGTTTCTAAGTCTTTCTTTATTACCTCTTCATAGACTTTCAAGTTTCCAATAAGTTCGTCAAGAGGTAAGGTTGTTAGATTCTTTGATTCTTCAATCGCCATGACTTTCGCACGCCATTTTGGATGTAATTCCCTAAGAAATTTCCTAACACAATTCTTGCTAGAAAAACCTTCATCAAGTGCTTTTAGACTAGTAATAATAGTGTTAAATTTAGCAAAGGCATTATCTATTGATTTCCTATTCGGGGATAATCATAAATTGTTCAATATTGTTGAACAATGAATACTACTATCTTCCCGCCAACCCAAGATCTATTTTGTGAGCTTTGTATTGTGTGTTGTTTAGCAAAGTATCCTAAATTTCTTTTGCGGTTTGACACATAAAAATTCTTTCGTATTCTTTGTCGGTGGGCTATAAAGCATTATAAATTACATTTTAGCTTATTAGTTTTGTATGTTTCTGTTTTAGTTACATCATGTGGCCCTTGATACAACCAATTTATTTATTGAAAGGGACAACTTCATCCTTTTTATGTTTTGGGATTATTTTGAATATGAGGAGAATTCACACCTCGGTAATAACATGCCAAAGATCTTAGATTTTTTGACTTCACATAAATGTTCATCTATTTTTCCAATAAATTAATCCAATCTCTTTCAAATAGGGGTTGGTTCTTTCCTTGTCTTTGCATAGATTGCCCTTCTAAATATTTTTCCGATTCCATAGATCGATTCAAGTTTTAAAATACAATTTATTTTAAAAATCTTGTTTAACGTGGCTCTTGATACCAATTGTGGAAAACTAGAAGGGGGGTTGAATAGTTTACCGCTTTTTAACTTAAGGTTTTAAAGTGTTTGTAAAAATTCTAGATTCGAATTTATGTGAATTCAATACTTGCACAATATGAACAATATGCTTATCTAGACAATTGATATGATAGTATGAGGAAATAATGTAAGACAAGAGATAAGAGTAAGAACAATCAAACCACAACGTTGTGGTATATCTTGTGGATTCAGTTTCGAAAAGTACTCTTCGCCCCTACTCTACTCCCCGAGCACCTAAATCGAGAGTCTCCCTTATGGCGGAGAAAACCGTACACAACGTTGCTTACACCGATTTACGACACAAAGCTAAATGTCGAGTTCTAATCTTAGCTAGAACCAATCTATCACAACACGACTTCACTACTTGTTCACAACTTCACAACTTCTTCACAACTTCACAACTTCTTCACAACTTCACAACTTCTTCACAACTTCACAACTTCTTCACAACTTCAAGACTTCACTTCACCACACTATTTATATCACAACTATCTAACACTACTTGGTAAGATCACCACGATCTAACTATACTTACAAAGATCACCAAGATCTAACTACTACACACAAATACAAGATATACAAATGATTTACAAGTATGTGATATGGATGCAACAAGATTGCTATGCACACTAAGGTATAATACTTCTTCACTTGATGATGAAAGTATTCTTCTCTTGCACTTGAGGAATTAAGCTTGGATCACTTGGAAACAAAGCTTTATGATTAAATGATCAAAGGATTTTAGAGAGGATATGTGGGCTGTTTAGAGCAGAAAGAATGAGTGCAAAAGGTGAGAAAATTGTGGGGAAATGTCCAGTATTTATAGGACAAACTGTGGGAGCGTCTACCTAGGGGTGGTCCCCTTAAATAGGTGGGCAGTCCCCTTAATTTTAAGGGGGTCGGCCATGTATTTAAGGGGGCCGCCTAAGACTAGGGCTTCCCTAGTTTGTCTTTTGTGTAGGTGGGAATTTTCTGGAATTTTTCTAGCCGTTTTAGGTCCGAAAATTTGAATTTCAAAATGTTTATTTTGAATAAAACATTTCTTTTAATTGTAGAAAATGTTTTGTAATGTTTATAAAATGTTGACAACATTTTATAAAAGTGTAAGGTTGAATAAAAATTTCATTTGATCATAAAATGCATTAAGCATTTATTTATTCATACTTTTAAGTGATGTATTTGTTGAAATGAGAATTTACTACCAATTACTTGTTTACGTTTAATTTTATGTTGAACGTTTTTATATTTTGTGATTATCAAAACGTAAAGATGTGAACAAATATTAGTAATGTTTTTAGGCATTATATGTTTATCAACATAGAAACACGCAATTAGATCGCGGTTTAAGGAGGCTTGTACTTAAGTTCTCATGGACTTAGGAGAATCAGTAACAAGGAGTCAATGTTCTTATTTGTGAGCATAATTCCATTCTATTAAAAGTATAGAATGAAGTGCATCTTTGAACGCTAAGCTAAGTAACTCACGACTTAGCTAAGTCTATCATCGATTAAGACCTAATCGTTGGGACCAAAACTCTCTTAGGTTAATTTAAAGTAAGACAATAATATAAGAGGATGGGAAAGTGAGGCTACAGGGTTCTTCTTGAAGAAGAATCGTCAGAAAGATATAAGTAGTGATGGTTTACTCCTAACACTTTCTAACGCGAGCTAAATCAATAGTCGAATATCAGAAGTAATGTCCAAGACTCGTGAAAATTAGACAATGCATTACTATGAGATCATGCTTAGCATATTTTGAATTTGTGAATGAAAAACATATTCATTCTAAAGGGGTGTCCTTATCTGTTTATCATGTAGGGAGACCGAGATAATGAAAGCAGTTATTGTGAAACAAGAAGCATACTGGGAATGCCAAGTTTCACATGTATTTGTCGGCGAACTGTTGGACGTGACCGTGATCGAGAAGCAACCACATGGATCAAAGGTATTTGTGTTCTTTGACCGTTTTTGTACATTTTAACGTTATGTACGTTTTTACACGTAAAAAAGCATACAAAAACGTAAAAAACGCAAACGGATAAAAATGGATAATAACATACAAAAATGTATAAAAATGTACAAAAACATATAAAAACCTATAATGATGGATAAAACATATGAAAACGTACACAAACGTATAAAAACATACGAAAACGTAGATAACCGTACAAAAACGTATGAACATACAAAAACATATAAAAACGTACGAAAACGTATAAAAACGGATGAAAACGTAAAAACCAAAAATTTTAAAAATAAGTACAAACGGCCCTTAGCGAAAATGATAGATTAATCTTGTTGCACAAACATCCGGTTGAAACGGGGTAATATTACAACTATCTATAAAAAATAATAAAATAAACGGACGATATTTTTTTAGGATAAAAATTTATAAATGTTGCTAACTTATAACATTTTTTAATCAAAATCCTATGTGGCTGCCAAATAGAAAAAAAAAAGTTACATGCTAGGAAGGTAAAAAAGTACCATAAAAAGACCAAATTTGAAAGATTAGTAACCGAATAAGAAAAACGTTTTATTCGATACCCAGAAAAACATTTTGTGACAACTAAGATACATTTTAAAATGATTAGCCTTATTAATAAAAGGGTAGGTTATTAGTACCCCTAAAGTGTTAGTAATACCTGTTTTATTCACTACCATTTTTGTAATCCCTCAAGCCGACGGCTCAGATCGGCTAGTGAATAGTATCGGCTTGAGTTGTGGCTCCTCAGTACTTCCAAGCCGATCCCCTCCCTCAATCCGTTCAAAAGCTCGGCGGCTTCGCTACATTACCGGCTCACAATGGAACTTGGATAAATGTTATATAGTATAATTTTTTGATTTATACACTTTCATATGTTTTCATCAGTTTTATATGTTTTTGTACATGAATATCCATTTTTGTACGATTCTTGTACGTTTTTATACTTTTTGTACGTTTTGTGCGTTTTTATATGTTTTTGTACGTTTTTAAACGTTTTATACGTTTTATACGGTTATGTACGTTTTTTATGTTTTAATACGTTTTATTTGTTATTATACGCTTTTATACATTTTTATACAATTTTATACGTTTTTATCCGTTTCTAACTGTTTTACGTTTTCATCCAGTTTATATGTTTGATACGTTTTTATGCATTTTGATACGTTTTTAACATTTTTTGTATGTTTATACGTTTTTTACATTACTATACGGTTTTGTAAGTTTTATATGTTTTTGTACGCTTATGTACGTTTTTGTACATTTTTTCGTTTTGTACGTTTTTACATAAAAAAGCATACAAAAACATAAAAAACGCAAACGTATAAAAACATACAAAAATTTATAAAAATGTACAAAAACGTATAAAAACTTATAATTACGGATAAAACACATGAAAACGTACACAAACGTATAAAACATACAAAAACGTAGATAACCGTACAAAAACATAAGGAACATACAAAAATGTATGAAAACGTACGAAGACGTATAAAAACGGATGAAAACGTAAAAACCAAAAGTTTTAAAAATAATTACAAACGGCCCTTGGCGAAAATGATAGATTAATCTTGTTGCACAAACATTCGGTTGAAACGGAGTAATATTACAACTATCTATAAAAACTAATAAAACAAATAGACGATATATTTTTAGGATATTAATTTATAAATGTTGCTAAATTATAACATTTTTTAATCGAAATCCTATGTGGCTGCCAAATAGACAATAAAAGAAAAAAAGTTACATGCTAGGAAGGTGAAAAAGTACCATAAAAAGACTGAATTTAAAAATTAGTAACTGATAAGAAAATAGTTTTATTCGATACCAAGAACAACATTTTGTGACAACTAAGATACATTTAAAATGAATAGCTTTATTAATAAAAGGTTAGGTTATTAGTACCCCTAATGTGTTAGTAATCCTCACCCTCAAGTTTTGTTTTTTGATTTTGTTTTTTATATAAAACTGTAAAACAGAAAGTGCGAAACAAAAAAATATAAAGTTTAACAAGCCAAAAGTATTAAACTGACAAAAAATACGAAACATAAACTGATAAAAAAACAGTGTTATATTGTAAACACTGAGTCAAAAGAGGGTGAAGGTTGTAGAAAATACAAAATTAGTAGGCAAAAAGATATTATACTATATTCTGTTTTCACTAAAAGTGTTATCTCACATTTTGAACAGTACATACACTATTATCTACAGTAACTCAATTTTTTAATCATCTAGAAATTATTTGTTTATTCTCTTATGGTTTATGGACAAAACACATAGTCATTCAACCGTCCCACTATTTTATCTCTGAAGCTTCTTCCCACCATTCATACTAAATGGAAAAACGTACACACCAAACCCATAGGACGCCGGGTTTCTTAGATCGGATAAGATTGAAAAAACACACACAAACCAGACGGCGCCGGTTCAATTATACTATATTTTGTTTTGATTCGAGATTCAAACCACAGACAGTGGATTTGAGATTTGCAAGATCCATATTGCATGTAAGTTTAGCTTAACCTTTTTCTTCATTGAATATTTTGTTAAATTTATAATTTGGGCATTCAATGAATGAACAGCAAGTTTGAGACTTTTATATGTTGATGATGTTTGGTTGATTCATTATTCATGTAGGGTTTAGGTTTGTATGGGTCACCTAAGGGTTTCAAATAAAACCCCTAATTTTTTGTTTGGGCCTTTTGAATCATTTGGAGTTTAATAGTCGTTTGGTTACTGACTTTAGATTATGTAGACTCAGTTTCATGATATCATTTGAATGGTCTGAATTGATTTCATGGAATTTGTGGGTTTTGTTTTTTGATAGGGGGGAAGCTCATGTTATAAGGTTGCATAATTGATGAAATAAGAATGATGATGACATTGTTGGATTAAAAAGGCGATTATTCACATTGTGGCGTGGCGAACTTCATAAGCTCGCAGCCATGGTGAATATAATGTGTTTGAGTAGTTGGATTCAGATGTGATTACTTGCATTGTGGTGGGGTGAGCTTCCTAAGCTCGCAGCCATGGCGAATATGTCCTCTTTTTTCGACTCAATACATGTTGCTTATAATATTCGAATTTGTTATAAGTTTTTAAGAGATGAGAATGTTGGCGTGTAATTTGCTTATTGCGCTTTCAATCAGTTTTTAAGCCATTAAAATGGTGGTGATATCAGTTGTGAGAGGTTGTGATGAGTACGAGTAGCTTCGATGGAATTGAGATTATCCCTCTCTTGGCGAGGCAGCTCATTATTGTTGAAGCCATGGCGGACGTATATTCTTTCTTCGACTGTTAGCCTATCTGAGCCTCATGTAGAATGCTTTTGACACTTTTTACAGCGGCCTTTGAACTATGAGTTTTTAACAGTGAGTTTATTTTGGTGGAAAAACATTGTGATTTTAAAACGCTTTAATCTAACGCGTCATCAGTTTGAAACGAATTTTGAATCAGTTTTTATGCGATCAAAGCCGTGATATCAGTTGAGAGGCTGTCACGACTACGAACGCCTTTGATGGAGGGGGCGAGCACACGAGCATAGATTGGTGGACAGTCTCGGCATTGTCCACACACGTGCTAGAATGTAATAATTTCACGAGGTTAGGGTAGTAAAATATTAGCTAAACTTTCCAGATCATAGGCTTATAGTGATTTGTATGCGCTTTTTATATCTAAATTTGACTTAATTTTCACATGATAATGCGTAATAGTCTTAGTTAATGATATTTGTTTTGTATGAAATGAGCGTTGTAATCGTGTTGTGCTTAATGTGGTTCTCTTATATTTTGACTTTTATATGGTGCCATGTTATTGTAAATGAAGGCAGAACAACCGATGGTGCATGTTATTTGGAGCTTGTAGTTCCATCAAGATCAAGAAGAGACGGTGCTGGGATTTTCTTCATAGATACAGGTACCATTATGCTGCTGGCATTGCTTGCCCTTTACTTCAATCAGAGGTAATACATAATTAAGCTTCTTATTCCGTCTGAAACAAGAAAATTAAATCTTAAAACACCTTTCATCAATTTTTTTATTTTTCAAAATCCGATTATCAGGTGCTTAGAATTCTAAAAAAATCCCTTATGCAACCAAGAAAAAGCTAGTTGGGAGAGGGTGTTTCTTCCAGGAAGGATACGTAATGCAACATCTTCCCGTCCCTCCAAACTGTCTATCGACTCCAGATGCCTTTTATGGCATCAGCGTCAGGTCTTCGGTTAATTCATTTTTCAACTTGGCGATATTTTTATATGCAACAGTAACTTCTAAAAAGCCCGGTGATCGTATTTACCGAAAAATAGTTCATCTGTCTCACATGATTTTTATATAATAATGCTTTACAAGATATCTCCATGCCGACGCTTTAAAAAGTTTCAAGGCAAGTGGAAATTATCAAGAATTCAAGGTCTAGGAAACCAACTTTTTAGT
Organism: Tanacetum coccineum; assembly: GCA_026074375.1. Classification (NCBI taxonomy): domain Eukaryota; kingdom Viridiplantae; phylum Streptophyta; class Magnoliopsida; order Asterales; family Asteraceae; genus Tanacetum; species Tanacetum coccineum. The sequence continues at coordinate 10,521 of BQNB010146201.1, forward strand.
CTCTAGAGGTTGAAGTACATGATCTGCAAGCTGTCGTCGCCCGTTACATTCTATCTAGGGGTGCCAAGGTGTTTTTTTATCTTGGTAGATTATTATATTTATAGTATATTATATTTATAACGAGATTATTAAAACACATGCCTACACTTTGTTCGGAAGAAAAGTCCAAGCAATATCTAATGCGCTTTGTCTTGCGTTTGTTGCATCAGGGTATGTGCTTCACTACACATACCTTTTACCTATAAAAACGAGCCTAAATGACCAAAAACGGACATAAAATGCCAAATATATGTGTGTTTTGCTATTTGTGTTGTGCAGGTAACGGATATATACTAAAGGACAAAAATAAAACCAAAACCGACAAAACCAAGCACGGGAATGGAAAGAGCGTGAAAAGTCAAAGTCAAAAATTCAAAGTCAAAATCGAAGCCAAAGAGGTGTGCATCGTAAATGGGCCAACCCGTACCCAAGTTAATGGGCCAAGTCAGCCCATTAAGCCTTTTATATAATTAAAAGCCCATGATAAAAGCCTAAATCTAATTAATCCTAACCCGACCCAAATTATAAGCCCATTAACTTAAACCATAACACCAGTTAACCCCTAATCCCCATACACCTTAAGCCATTACACCGTTAGTCCCTGGGGACTAACATAGTTAGTCCCTGACTTATTTCACCGTTAGTCCCCATGTCCCTAACACCCGTTAACTCTAAACAAACAGTACCCCATACCCATTTACCCGCCAAAAACACTGTTCATCTATCACTCTTACCTCGACCCCTGCTCTAACAAATAAAACCCTTTCACTATCCTTCAACCCCACTTCACAAACCAACAAATCCACCTTGGCAATCCCCTAACTTCTCATTTGTTAATGAATTGAAGACCAATTCAAGGGTTGTGATCATACTACTTGGTGAACAAGCATAATGAAGGGCTTAGATGATGATTTCGACTCTCTCACATAAGAAACACAGCTTCTTATCTCCTCATAGAACTAGCACAAAGAGAAGACCCTAATACCTTCTTTATCTTCTATAAATAGGACTCTTGTAAGCCCTTGAGGCTATCTAGTTTTTTTTTACACAACTTATCTTAGTTTAAATTTAGCTTATTGTAGTTTTTATTCAAGTCTTGTAACTCTTTTAAAATTTAATGAAAAGTCGAGGTATTTTATGTTATAAAATTCCGAGTTTGTATGTTAATGTTCATTATGTTTCAAAGTACTTTATAAGCTAGCAAAAGCTCTTATTTACTCTTTATATAAGCTGTCTTGACTCTTGACCATAATAAACTTTTCCAATAGTTTTAGGTTTAATGCCTTTTACAAAAAAATTACTCAAAAAAGGCTAAATGGATGATAAGCCAGTAAGGGATGGGCTTATGGGTTTATTAGCTTGTGAAAACAAGCTAGAGCTTGTTGATAAGCTCTTGTGAGCATGTTGATACCCTTGTTTGAGCAAAGGGACTTGTAAGTTCACTTTTTGCATTTTAGCTTAAAAATCTGTTTGCTTATTTAAACTGCTTATTTCCTGCTTATCTTTGCTTATTTATGCTTATTATGTCCTAGTATTGCTTAACATGCTTAGCTTGTAGTTTAAAACTCATTTGTTCAAGTATTTCTCATAATCTGTGTTTTATAGCTTTTAAACTGCTTAATCTAGTTTGCTTATTTTAAGTGCTTATTTTTGTGCTCTAATTGCTTTATTGTGCTTATTTAACCTTAGTCTTAATCTGTTTTTAGTTTTTATAAGTTTTCTAAGTCTGATTTAGTGTAAAAATGAGTTTTACAAATTTAAAGGGGTGTTTGGAATAAGCAGTACTAACTTGAGATAGTATTGTTTGATTACTCTTGGCTTTCAAGCCAATTTTGTTTAGCTTAAACTAAGTCTTAATAACAGCTTTCAAAATATTTTAAGGATTAAAACTCTTTTTTAAAGTTTTTAGAAGTCATGGTTTGAATCTCAGCTTATTGGTCTTTTATATCAGCTTATATGCTTGGATTTGCTTAAGTTTCTTTTTAGTGCCTTTGAATGCTTTGTTTTGATGTTAAAATGTAGTAGAATATGGTTGTTATAAGTGTGCATTTGTCACTTGAATTTTAGTCAAAACCTGTCAAGGTTCACAAGTCTTATTGTCAAAGTTTAAAATCCATTTTTCTATAGCAACTTTAGATTAGTTAAAGTTGGTCTTAGGTTTTGAAATTCATTGTATAAGCTCATTGGTGTATAAGCTCAATCTGTTTGAGATTTTTATTGTCTTAGTTTAGCTTTTAATAGCTTATTTTTAGGGCTGCATAAGCCATTTTAGTCTTTCATAAAAACTTAAAAAAACAAAACTATGAAATCTGTCCAAAATGCCTTTTTCAAAAGCTTTTTTTCTAGCTTGTTAGTTATTCAAAATGTTTAAATTTTGCTTTTTCTTATAGTTTGTAGTGTTAGCTTAATCTGTTTTAACTTTTTAAGGTGTAGATGTTAGCTTTACTAGCTTAATTTTTAGCTTAAAAGTGCCTCTTAGACTGTTTTTAAGTATCTTTTAGCCAAAAAGCTTATTTGCTTTTTAAAGCCTTTTCAGCTTATTTGTTTGCTTAATTCTTGTTCTTAGTGCTTATTAGGTTTAGATTTAAGTTTGTTTTGCTTATTTGCTACTTCCTTTAGCTTATTAAGCCCAAAAAAGCCAAAACAGTTTAGTCTTAAAGCTTTGAAGCCTTTTTAAGAAATCTGTCACTTTAATAAGCTAGTTTCTAGCTTATTAGTGGTTCTTAGAAAAAAGTGTTTTCACAAAAGTTGCTCATTTTAGTCTCTAAAAGCTTTTTCATAAAAAAAATTTGTAAAATAAAAATGTTGGGAATTGAGGGAAGTCTCAAGGTTTGAACCCGAGACCTCAACCTCAACTCTACCAACATTTTAACATACACTCCACTACCAACTGCCCTTAGGACTTTTTTGTTTATAGTTTGTAATATTTAATATTTAACCCTTATTTTCAGTTTTAGGCTTATTTTCTTTTCAGCTTATTTAGAAGCTTATTAGCATAGCTTATTTCCTGTTCTTATTTTTCTTAGATTAGTTATAGCTTAAATTATTTTCAGTCATTTTCTTGGATTTTTATGAAGTCGTTTACTATTTTAAATATTTTATTTATTCTAAAAGTGTTTTTAATTCATAATAAATAAAATAAAAGCCAAAAAAATATAATTCTTTTTTCTAAAATTATTTTTAATCATTTAGGACATTTAAAAATTAAATTTGCATTTGTAGGGTTAAAATTTGATAATTTAGGTTTTTAAAGCTCGGGTTTTGATTCCCGTTATCGTTTTCATGTTTTAACCTTAATTACTTTCGTTTTTAGCTTGTCTTTATTTGTTTTTGCATGTTAGTAGTAGAAATAGAATCCAAAATCAAAATCATTGATTATTCAATCACGCGATCACGAACTTAACCTCGATTTTCAATTCACGCCTCGTCGAGATACGACTCGGGAAGGTTTTGGATTTTACTTTGGATAAACGTAATCTTCTTAAAAACCTTACGGTATACTTCTCTTATACTATAATTTGGTATTTGGTATTTTAGTTATATATTTATATTATATATATATGCTATTATATTCAAACCAATTTTTGGCGCCGCTGCCGGGTAGGCTGTGAAACGATTATTGTGTTTACGTTTAAAGATTAGTGTTTGAAGACCCTTCCCCATGAAGTTATAGCTTTCATTTGTGAATATTTTCTTATATTATCAAGTAATCAAAAATTCCAAAAAAATTGAAAAACAACAAAAACATCCGTTGTGTCACTTGTGAAATCGGCTCACCTTTAGATTACAAACTACAAGAGAGGTATAAGGAGGGTTGATCCTACGAACTTCGACCCGAAAGGAGAAGGTTTTTAAAATGCTTCGCGCTTACCCGCTCCTCCACTTCTTTGTGCGTTTTCTAGAGAGCTACCATACACTTGTTTGATTATCGGTTACAAAAATATTTTTTCTTTTTATTTCTCTTATTTTATTTTTAGTGCATGTGCACTCGCTCTTCATCAAATTTAATTACCGAATATTCAACGACTCTGAAACGTCGTAATCGTAGACGTTCCAAGCAAAGAGTCAAACCGGTTTTCTCTTGAACAGAGTCCCGTAGTTACGATGGCCGATCAACATACTATGGCGGAATTACTCTAAGCACCCACTAAGGGTTATGGAGATTGTGGTATATCATAAATCATAACACGGGTTCGATTCTTGGATTTGGTTAGTTTCTAGAGAGAGAAACACATAAGAGAGTTTTTCTAGAGAGAGAAACTATGTGTTTAAATGAAAATGTATAAAATGAACTAACTCCCTCTTCCAAAGTTAGAAGAGGTATATATAGTACTTACAATAAATCAGGTATTAGTACCCGGTTAATTACCGAAAGTCATACGTTAAACTATTAACTACGAGCTATTAACAAACAGTTAAATACACAGGGTGACCGAGTCTTTTTCTTACATCCAACAATGTCCCCCTAAGGGAGGTCACCCCTGAACATACTAGATTTGTTCACTTCAGTCTTTAGCTCGTAGACATTTGATATCTTGTACACTTGGGGTAGTGATCTTTTGATTCATCTTTGACTTGTCTTTGAATGTGATCTTGAGCTTTCTTGAGATCATCACCCAAACATAATCTTACAACATCTTGTAATGGATCGCCATCTTGTGCACTTGTGAAGAAATACACGATATCAGAGTTTGCGGAAGCTTTGACACCTTTATGAGGTCTTTCATAACTTCATAATAAGTGTAGGTCGTGTCTGTGCATTCGGTTATTCACTTAACATCTCTGGTACTGGTAATTTCCATCTCCATCTCCATTTTTAAATCATCCTGTAATGAAACAGTTAGCAATAAAGATAACATTGATTTGAAAAATCAGTCTAAGTGTTTCTTATGAAAATATTTTGTAATACTTCGAGAGTTTTGATTGTTTGTCAAATGATCAATAACCGTCAATTCTTATACTAGAACAAGTTTGATTCACTCAGAATCGCACCATCGTTTCTTTCCAGTTGACACAAGTTTAATTCTAGTAGAATCGCACAAGTCACCTACCAAGAGCTTGTTTCATGTTGGCTCTAGCAGGATTTCCATCTTCATTGTGAAAAACCTTCATTTCACTCGGATGTTCTGGCAATATCACAAGGATAATGCGTAGGACTCTTAGGATAGACTTGTTTCCACAGTGTGTTAAAGACAAGAGAATTGGATATGTGTCCTAATGAGAATAATTGACAATCTCTTGGCTCTAGACTCAATAGTGCGTTTTGGTTCTAGTAATCGGAGGTTGGAGTTGACTGCCACCTGTTTAATATCAACTAACTCGGAGTGAGAAAGTCAATAGATAATGTGTTTAGTCTCTGTGAGAAATGAAACAGAAATCTTTTGAGAGATTCTGAGTGGCTAGGGAGGGTTGTGCATTGCATCACTGGGTCCATGATGACGATCTTCAATGTCAGCAATCATCTTAGTGATTCTGGCAGCATATGTATTGACCCGGTTTCTGCCTAAGTGTATGGAGGGCTTCTTTCTTTACACCCTTTATCCTTATAATTCTTTTTAATTCTTCAACCCCTTCAGTGCTTAGCGAGACTTCATGACTAGAATATAGTACTTATTTATACCCAATTTCAATTTAAAGTATTAAACTTCTTTTTTTCCTAATTTAATGCATTCAACTTTTTCTTAGTTACAATGTCAGACAATTTATAGGTTACGAGGTTATCACCATCATACATCTTCTTCTCCGACGAAATTTCGGCTAATTTTCTTTAATCTCATTTTTTCACGTTCATAAACTTTTCGATATTATGGAACTTATTTGAAATTTGGTTTTATATTATGGAGTTTATTTGGAAATTTGGCAGCAGAATGTTTCTTTTATGAAACGAGTGGGTGACATTATTTGACTGACGTGTCTTTTTAGTGTAACATTTAACGTATGTTTTTGGTTAAAAGTCAGACAAGAGTCATGTATTTTTAAATTTATCTCGACTTGAATCATTTATTTTTTTATTATACGATTTCAATAACCTACTTTCAAGTTCTGTTCCA
>BQNB010146202.1:2242-16609 GCA_026074375.1 Tanacetum coccineum
CTTATTTAGGGAGCCTATAAGCCCTTATATAAGCTCTCTAAGTTTCAGCTTTTAAGAAGCTCATTTGTGTGCTTATTTTTAAACTTTTTAAAACTAAAACAGCTTAAACTTTTTATCTACTTCTACTTATATTGACATACTTAAACTATTTAAACACTAAAAGTAACAGCTTATTAATGAGATTAAGCTAGTTTCTCTACTAGCTTAATACACTAATATCTAAGTTTTAAAAGAGAAACTAAGCTTACACAAATTTAATCCAATGAAAACTAAAAACAGCTAGAGATTAAACCTAAACAAACAAGTTTGAAAAGAATTTAACAAAATTTGAATAGAAATAAGCAAATGTAAAAGCTCAAATTAAGCTAAAATGAAACTTAGGAAATGTGACCTGAGAATTTTTGGAGTCTCAGCACTAGAAGTCACTCTTGTAGAGTGAGTGACCTCAAATTAAGCACCTAAGTGGCACCTTGCCTCTAAACCTCAATAAGCTAGTAAAAGCTTATTACCTTGTTGCTTCCAAAATTGAACACAAAACACCTCAAGTTATCATGATCTTAGTGAAACTTGATGAAAATGAGTAAAGGAATGACTGAAAACAAGTTTTAACTAAATTTTGAGCTTATGAACAGTAATAAGCTCAAAAGAGCTTTTTAAGAGCTTATTGAGTGAAAAGAGCTTAAAATGGAAAACAAATGACAATTAAACTTGTAAACTGAATGTGATTACTCAAATGTATAAGGTACAAGAGGAAAGGAAGAGAGTACAAGTGTTTTAAAGCTATTTAAAAGACTTGAAAGAAAAATTGCTTAAAATTGAAGGAAATACAAAGCGAAAATTAAAAACAAAAACAACAACTGAAAAAATGAGCCCTAAGCTTCTATTTATAGAGGATTGAAGAAGAGGAGAAAGAGTTTCTTGAATCTTCCATTTAATCTTGGCCATTGATCATTTTAAATCCATTTGTAGCCGTTTGATCATTGGTGATGAGGTGTTCTGGCCAATAAGGGCTTGACACGTGGGCTAGGTGATGTGGGGAAGGTTTATGAACGAGCTTGGGTAATATAGAGGAGCGGGGGAAGGGTTTACAGGGAGATGGGTTTATGGGACTTTTTGGCGGGAAAAACCGTTGAGAAACGGTTGGGGGAGGTTTTAAACCGCGTTTTGTGTTTAAAGGTTTGAGGAAATGGCAATAGTAGTCCTTGTGATTGCCCCGCTCTTTTGTAGATATAAAACAAGTTTGAAAATGACAAGTTCGGTCCTTGTGTTTTTTTACTTCCCTTTTATCTTTACAAACAACTTTCCACTTTTTGCAAATTAAGTCCTTGAACTTTAAAACTCCAAATAAGCCTTTAAACTTTAAAGACTTATCATTATTAGTCCTTGACTTTATTATTTTGGCCTTTGAATTCCTTTCTTGCTGTATCGGGCTGATCCGGCTTTTCATTTCTTCATTCTTCACTCTTGACTTTGTCTTTTTCCGTTTCTTTGTCAGTTTTTGACTGTTTTTGCTTATTTTTGTCCTTTTTATCCTTTCCTGCACATTAGACACAAAAGCACACATTTTTCTATTCTTTTGGCATTTTTTAGCTTTTATTTGGCAAAATCCCGGGTAATTTTAATATACAATTAAGCAATTATCAATAGACGGCCCTAATATACTATTGTTCGAATCGCGGCCAAAATTGTCAACATCGATTTGAGTGAGCAGGATCACCAAGTACGCATGGGTCGTGATGCATCTATAATTACGTTGGCCACCGTATTTATATATGCATCCTTTCCTAATTATACTCAGCACCAGACTCACATAGTTCAGTGATTGACTTATCTAAGACGATGGACGATAATTACGCGTAGAAACAAGTATAAGCGAGGACCACACACGTAGCTCCTATTATGCAAGCTATATGAAGGTTCCTAGGTTATAGTCTAGGCCAAACCACCTAGTTCTCTATAACCATTAGCTCTGGTACCAATCTGTCACACCCCGTCTAAGGCGGAAACACGAGGCGTGACGGAGGGGTTGATCATCAAAACTTTAAAACAGCTCAAATGATTTTTCGATTTAGTGGATATAAATATGATTATATTTTGCCAGTTTGTGTTTTTGTTATTTTGATTTTGGTACCGGTCTACTCATGAGGCGAGGAGCTTAAGGGTATATTTAGCTAGACCGAATTTGATTATTTGTTTTAGCTAAATAAATCGGGTGGTATTCGTTTAATTGCGGCTCTCCAATTCGGTTCCATTTTCTATCCTTTTTCAATTATTAGTATAGATTTATTTAGCTTAAATTTAATATGTTTGCTTATTTGATTAATATGAGTAGTGAGTAGTTTTTATTAGTGCTTGTTAAGTGACATTTGTGAATTGGGAATTAAGTGTGGATTTATAAAAGGTTTAGTGATTAATGATTTGTCGGATTATTTAGATTTGTAAGTTGATTGTTTAAAGGGCAAAATCCAGAGAATAATCAAATTACACATCTAGTAATTATTTTCTTTTTTTTAAGAGATAGTTTTCAAAATAAACCAACATTGTGAGAAAATTATCTTTTCTAAGGATTATAATTCGTTAATAAACCTAAATTCACACTTGAGGAACTTTTCACGTCACTTAGCAAGAATGTTCGTCTTATATTTATTTTAGATCATTTTAGCATAATCCTTGTAGTTTAATTGCTTAGTATAATTCTAGCATTAATATTAGTATTGTTTTTGTTGAATTTTTTAAGCTTGCTTATTTTTCTCGTTTTAAATGCTCATTATCGATTTAATGCTTTACGTTTTTATTACCTTAATTGTCACGTTTTAAATACTCGTTTTGTTTAATGCTTTATATGTTTAATTGTTTTTATTGCTTTTCTCGTTTATATGCTTTTATTTACTTTATCATTATGTCAAGTAGGATTTAGAAAACCAAATCAAAAATCTTTTAAACCAATTCGAAACGCGCGATCACGGACTTAACCGATTTTCAATTCACACTTCGTCGAGGGAAAATGACCCGGGAGGTTTTTGAGACAACTTTGGTTAAAAGTTTGTTTCTAGAACCCGACGGAAAATACTTACTATACTATAATTGTTACTATCCTTATATAATAATATATTATATTATATATATAGTGTGTTCGGACTTGTATCAACAGGGAACATTTCCTATCTCTCAGACTTTAAGGAATTTGATGGAGGATATGTTACCTTTGGGGGAGGAGCCAAAGGAGGGAAAATTACTGGTAAAGAAATTTTTAAAACTAGTAAGCTTGATTTTGAGGATGTGTACTTTATCAAGGAATTACAGTTTAACCTTTTTAGTGTTTCACAGATGTGTGATAAAAAGAACAATGTTCTTTTTACTAACACTAGCTGTTTTGTTCTGTCTCCTGACTTTAAGTTAGCTAATAAAAGTCAGGTTTTACTTAAAGTTCCTAGAAAGAACAATATGTACAGTGTTGATATGAAGAATATTGTTCCTAAAGAGTGTTTAACTTGTCTTGTTACAAAGGCCACACTTGATGAATCAATGCTATGACATAGGAGGCTTGGTCATGTAAATTCTAAAACTATTAATAAACTTGTTAAAGAAAATCTTGTGAGAGGTTTATGTTAGGATTATGAAAAAGACTCGGTCACCCCGTGTATAATCTAGAATAGCATAGCTCGTTGTCTAATTGTAAGCGATCTACATATATTACTTAACTAATATATCATACATTCTTTTACGCGCTAATACACAGCTGTAGAATTATTTATATATATCGACTCTTCTATTTTTTATCACTTCTAATTTTCAAATACTTAATATATAATATAAACTTATTATAACAAATTAACCTATATATCACCTTCGCCTTCATATCATTTTCTCTAAATTATAAATTAATTTAGTTATACGCTTTATTATAGATCTATATACCTTTAACGCAATTAATTTAACAACCATAAATACTATCTATTTGCTCAATCTCTAGGATCCGCAATCATAAATCGCGCATATATTAATTTTAGAACTTTTATAATAGATAACTTTACTTATAATACATTCGAAATATTCGCACTATACTTTAAACGCTAATAAAGATCTCATTTATTACATTTATATTTCGCACTAAACTACGTTATTTTTTAATTGATATTATGTAAATATTTAAATCGCGTGATTTTGATGAGTTTCGACTTATATCTACATTACACTTAAGCTTTAAAAACGATAATAAATTGTACTATATTTTATAATAATAATTATCGTTTGGGAGTATGTAGTGCATTAGAGATGTGAGAGAATCTTTGAGCGTTGGAGGCTATTAGTCTCTATGTAGGCTTGAGTTGTTCATAGAGTATAGATCTGCTTGTTTATGTATGTTGTGGCTCTAACTCGTTTAAATTGTCAGCCATAGTATCCATGGAGTGTATCTCGAGTTTAAGCTAAAAAAGATATACCCACAGTGCGAATTGTGTATTTCGGAAAAGTAGTATTCGTCATTAGAGGCTGTTAGAGATTAGAGGTATTCGTGTGGAGGGCAGAGCCAAGTTGATATGTAAGACACAAGCCGCGAGGCTTGAGTTGTGCTTGCGCTATTTGGTTGCTGTGTTATCTTGTGGCCAAATGACCTGGTTAGCATGACTAGTCGCTTGGTCGCAAGGAGAGGAGAGGAGCTTGTGAAGGATACGGAATGACAATTCCTTATAGCATATTAAGCTCTTTAATATGTTGTAAATATGCCAAGTCGATCCAGTGAAAATAAGTCCGAGGCTTAGTGTGGGTTGGGGGGGGTTGTGTGAGTGGGTGTGAGGTGGGTGGGGGGGTGGGTGTGGGGGGGAGAGATGGGGTTGGGCGGAGGGGGGGTGGGGGGTGAGGTGGGTTGGGGGTGGTTGGGGTGGGTGGGGGGGTGCTTGCTGGGTTGGTGGGTGGGTTTTAGTTGGGGGTTGGGTGGTGGGTTTGTGTGCTGGGGGTGGGTTGTATGGGGGGATGGTTGTGGTGTGGAGGGGGGGGGTGGGTGTGTGTTTGTTTGTTGGGGTGAGGGGTGTTTGTGTGGGTGGGGGCGGGTGGGGGGGTAGAGGGTGGGGGTGTGAGGGGGGGCTGGGGGGGTTGTTGTTTGGTGAGGGGTTGAGGTGGTGAGGGGTTGGGGAGGTGGTGGGGTGAATAGGTTAGGGGGGGGGGAGGCGCGGGTGGTGGGTGTAGGGGGGTGTGGTGGTGTGGGAGTGTGGTGGGTGTGTGGGGGGGAAATGTGGGCGGGGTGTTTGGGGGGTTGTGTTGTGTGGGGGGGGGGGGGGTTGGGTGTTTGGTGGTTGGGGGCGAATGAGAGGTGTGGAGGAAGGTGGTGGTATTTTATTTTTTTTGTTATTTTTTTTATTATAGTTTTGTGCTTTTTAATTTTATTTAATATTTTTATAATTAATTTATATTTTTTTTTTTAATTTTTTTTATTATTTTTTTTTCTTTTTTTATTTAATATTTATTATTTATTAATATTAATATTTTATTTTTATTTTTTTTATTAAATATCTAATTTATTTTTTATATTTTTCATTTAAAACTAATATAACCAAACAATAAAAAAAAAACAAATAATTATATTTTTATTTTATTTTATTATTTAATTTATTTTAATATAAATCTTTATATATAATCTTTTTTCAAACAATTAAATAAAATTTTTTTTTTTATATTATAAAAAAACAAAAAAAAATACAACAAAAAAAAAAAAAAAAAAATAAAAACAAAACAAAGAAAAAAAAAACTAAAAAATCAAAAATAAAATAAAAATAATAAAAAATAAAAAATATAACAACATAAAACAAAACAAAAAAAAAACCAAACCACAAAAAAAACAAAAATTAAAAATAAATAAATTAAAAAACAACAAAAAAATACCTAAAAACAAAAATCAAATAAATACAAAAAAAAAAAAAAAACACAACAATAAACAAATAAACAAAAAATAAAAAAATAAAAAATATCTTAATAAATTAAACAAAAAATTAAAAATATTCAAAAAAAAAATAAAAAAAAAAAAAAACAACAAAAAAAAAAAAACCAACACCACCAACAAAACAATACCCAACCTCCCACAACCCAAACCCAACTCACCACCTCAAAAAAACAAAACAAAATCCAAACTACCTAAAAACCACACAAAAAAACCAAAAACACACTCTCCAAACCACTCCAAACACAAATAAACAACAAACAACCCACAACACCACAAACACAAACCAAAAAATACCAAAAAAATAAATAAAAAAAAACAACCACAAACAAAAAACACAAAAAAACACTAAAACAAACACAAACACCCTAACACTCCCCAACCACACACAAAACACACACCCACACACTCAACACCTCCCACAACAAAACCCAAACCTCCCCCAAAACCCCACACACACACCAAACTCCCCACACACAACCCACAACCCAACTCACCACACACAAAACCCAACCACACACAACACCAAACACCCAAACTACCAAATCAACCCACAACACACTCATAACACAAAACAACCCCAATCCAACAAAAAAAAAACATATCACACAAAAAACCAACCAAAAACACAACCAACAACACAAACCATCAACTCACAACAAACACCACCACACCAACCAACACAAACAACACAAAACCACCCCAACAACAACACACAACAACACACAACCCCCACAAACCACACATCACACAACAACATAAAAACAACTCACACTATAACACACAACCACAACTCCAAAAACACACCCACCATAACAACATTAACAACATCCCACCATACTCTCACACACCAACACTCAAACCACACAAATATATCCCCAATCATAATAATAGAGAAAACTACTCACAACTATAACACAACCCCTACTCCACCACCCCCCCCCACCAAAAACCTCCTCAATAACCACCCCATCCCCCCCCCACCCCCAAAACACACCCACCCCACCCCTCCATTCCTACATACACTCACCACCCCACTCCACTCCTAACACACCACCCACCCCACCCCCAACATCACACCACACACCCCCCCACACACCCCCCCCCACCACCACACAACACAACCACATACCACACTTAAAAACATATAAAATATCAAAAAAAAAAAAATCATACCATTACTACTAAATAAATAAATAAAAAAACCAAAACCAAAACAAAAAATATCACACAAAAAACTCAACTCACCCAACAAAAAAAATAGAGAACCACTCACACACTCTCACCATACCCCCCACAAACAAAACCCCCAACAACCCCAACCACACTCACAACACAAAAACCCTCCACACAACCCCAACAACTCCCACACAACCCACAACCCCCCCCCCCACACCCCCCCACCACCACCCCCCCCCAATCCACAAACATTCTATCCAACACACCCCACCAAACCCACTCATCCCCCACACTCACCCCCCCCTACCCCCCACCACCCCACACACACACCCCCCTACCCCACCCCCCCCCCCCCCCCCCCCCCCCACCCCCCCCCCTCCCACCTACCCCACACCCACTATCACACAAACCCCTTCTCATCTAAAAATCTTTACTTTATAAATTCCACCCCCATATAAACCCCTATTATCCTCATAAACCAGATCTCTAACCCTCCCACCCAACAAGTACCTCCATAGATAGAGAGATACACATGATAGACTTACACCCTCATCCACCATCCCACCCCCACATCACACAACCCACTCGCAACACAATAAAACAAAGACACTCACCCAACAACTCACCCTACACACAAATTAGAAACTCATGTGACTCTCAGCACTCGCTCGCATCCTCACATATAATCAAAATCTACTGTAACAACATTCCTCTGTGTATATTTGTCAAAAAATATGAAACCCATCACTTCTAACAGACTGTTAATAGCGTATACCCTTCTATACATCGCGACCCCTGCTCTCACCACTCAATACTGACCGATAATGCCCTAGACTATATATTATCTCATATTCTTGATATAAGAATGCAACTGTGTTCTAAAATCAACGTAAAATCTGTTAGAACTCTATTCTTATGCAATCACAAAAGACTCTCTACGCTGCACCCTAAATCGAGACCACCATATAATTTAATACCCATCCCCACCACAACCCCCCCAAGCACCCCACATAAAGTAAAACCATTATTTCTATACCAAACAAAAACCAAGGATTCTCCCATGTTACAGAATAAGTTATGTTAAAATTGTGAAAAAAAAACTACATCTACAAGTAAAGCATACACCGCATTGAAGCATAGATTCATACCAAACCCGGATTTAAGTCAGTTCAGAACTAGTTCACAATGTAGTGTATAACCACAAAGTGCAGTTTTATAGTAATGCACAATGATGGAACAGAGTGGGACGCTGTATGTAAGGTCGTACTAAAGATGTTGTCCGTTGCAATTGTCTCGTACAGTATCGCTACTATAGATAAGCAAGACTCAGCTAGTGTGCGTGCGGAGCTTGGACGCCGGATATACCTTGCTGTCCTTGTGGGTGTGGAACAGTGGTAAACAAGTTGCGCCTATCATGCCAATTGGCCGCTAAGCTAAGTAACACTCCAAAAGATTGTTTGTTGTGTCTTGATAGGAAGTATGTAGGGACAGCGGATACACATACAAGCCTGTTGTGGTCCTTGTGTGGGTAAGTAGGACTGTCATAAATTTACCCCCCCCCCCCTCTAGACGCATGTTTGGCCATCCTAGGTCGATCATGTATAGATAGAGATATACCATTCCATAGAATATGGTTATGTTTGATGCCACTGTGTTGGTCGTCATCTACATGTGATAGGATAGGATCCATCGATACAGAGCACGGATTAGTCTGGTTACTAACTGTGCAGTGTGTTATTACATGGCGCGTAGTGCTAGGCATGACTCGTGTGGAATAGGACTCAATGGCAGCTAGCATTTCTCGCGAGAAGAAAAGAGTCTTGAGGTTACGTGATGAGATTGTCGTATGCAACGTAATGATTACCAGTCTATCCGTTGATTTATGAATGTGGCTCTCTCGTGTCTGGCTCCGCGCATAAAGTGCTCGTAAGATGGATGTTGTGTTTGGTGGGTTGTAAGGATAGGAGACACATACAAGGATTATTGGGCGGTGTGTGGTGAGTGGCTAGACATGTCAGCCACAAAGGTTCTTGTTGAACCTGTTGTGCAACAGTTTAACGTAAGTGATATAGGCCAGAAGGGGCCAAGAGACTATTCTATTTGAAATGGAAGTATGCAATGCTTTGACATGAGTATTATTATTCTTATTCATACTATTAATACCATTCATACGTCCCCTGTGGCCATGGAGAAACTTGCAACAGTCACCGAAACAACGCGTCCCCGTAGGAAAGTTTATACATAACTGAGTTAAGTTTAGGTTGGTATGTGGATGTTGTGAGTTACTTTTACCAACTCTTAAACAAATAAAAGGGTTGTTTGCGTTAACCATGATGAATGATACTTTGATATAGAGAGAATATGAAAAAATTAGGGTTTTGGAAGTTTCGGGGAAAAACACAGACATGAGGTAGGGGAATTTGAAATGATTAGAATAGATAAATTAGGAAAAGACTTAGATGGATCTGATTAACATGTTTAATTACTGAATTGCTTGTCTTGTATTATAAATTGTAAAACAATATATAGTTACAATGGGATATTAAATGGTCGCGCATTGTTATAGAGCCTAATATCTAATAATTTTCCCTAGCCTTTCATTTTTATACATGCTTAAAAAATGTTATATGAAAGTTCTTAGTGCAATCACTTGCAGCATTTTTGCAATTGGTCATTGAACTTGCAACATTGCTAAAAGACTTTAATTTCAACAAATAACAAAAAAAAGTGCAAAACACAGTGTCCAGAAAAGAAACAATATGTTTATATTTAACATACGGTTCTAAAAAAGCATAACGACACAACATTCCATGTTTCAGTTATCGCTCGGATTGAGCCGGCAGATAATAAGAGTTGTTGAAAGCAAATTATCTTGATGTTTAAGCATTTGCTCGATACACTCCCATCTATGACTGACTACCTGGTTTATGATGAAATGAGGCCTCAAAATAACCTAACCTAAACTCCAAATTATGGCCCATGCACCAAAACGATATGCACCAACACAAAAGGACTTCAACTAACACAAAACAATCTCATTAATGTTAAAATGGCGCATCAGCACGCCTAATGTATAATAGGTTAATAAGATTATTCTCGATAATGAGACTTATAAAATTAATAACTAATAAGAGCCCAAACGCTTAAACAATATATGAAATTAATACTAACTAATAAGAGCCCAAATGCTTAAACAATATGTCAACTAACACACCTAGTCTCTAAGGCCTTATTACGTCCGCTCTAAGTAATTATGATTTTTACATATAGAAATGTTAGTTGGCATATTCTCTAAACAAACAGCAAGTGAACTGTTGAGGGAGGGCCACCCAAGACCCACTAACCGGCTCTCCATTCACGACACTTCCTTTTCTTCCATGGCGGGTCATGGCTGTTTATTTTATGACTTTGTCAACTTTTCTGAGTGGTTCTTATTATAAAGAAGTAAAAAGAAAAAAACTAAATGCTGTATTTTTTAGACACGCAAAATTTGTCATATATACCGACTAACACGAAAAAATCCTTGCCAGTTCATTAGTCTCTTTAAATAGAAGAGAAATATGCTCGAACTAATTGTATCATATATACTAGCTTAAAGACCTGTGTAACCCCGGGTGTATTTTAAAGAATTAATTCTGTAAGAATTTACATGCATAAATAAAGTAAGAAAAAATTAAACGTAAACATGTTTTGTTAATATATGAAAGAAATAATCAGATAATACGTGAATTATTAGATAAACATTTAAGTTTGTAACAGTTATAATAATAAACATTGATGCGTTCTGGTCTTCAGCTTTTATAGTCTTGAGTATGAAAGGACGTATGTGAGCGCTAATCAAGTCAATTGCTAATGTTCATTCTATGAACACTTAATAGTTAATTGAATAAATTAGTTTTTTAATGCTTGTGTTTTATAGGGTTGTATAAAACCTTATTTTATTAAATAATAGTTTAAAGACACGTGAATCACGAGGGTCTTTAAAGATTTTTTTTTTTAAGTTATATGCATAAATAAAGTAAGAAAAACACTGAACGGGGTAAGTTAATTTATGAAAGAAATAATAAGATAATACGTGAATTATTCGATAAACATTTGAGTTTGTGACAATTAATATAATAAACATCGATGCGTTTTGGTCTCCAACTTTGATGGTCTTAAATATCAAAGGACGTCTGTGAGCGCTAATCAAGTCAATAGCCAATGTCAATTCCATGAACACTTAATAGTCAATTGAAAATATAAGTAAAAGTAGATTGTGATAAATAATTCATTAAACTTTAAAATATAGTAAAAAGCATGTGATATGTATATTATACATACCTCTTGAATGTTGTTTAGAGACCTTGTAGTACTTCTTTGTAGACATCATTTGCAGTAGTTTTAGATATACTTCCATCCTGATCACAAACGACAACATTCAAACCTTTTTTGCTTTTCACTCTTGAAACAACAACATATAGTTGTTCATATGTGAAAGCAAGACGTGACAAGTACAAACCAAATTTTAAAAATGATTGACCTTGTCTTTTGTTAATCGTCATGTCAAATGAGACTGACAGTGGAATTTTTTTTCTGACGATCTTAAGAGGTAATCATTTATCATACGAAGTAATTCTCAACCTCGGTATCATAACCTTCTTTCCAAAGTGTCTTCCGTTAATGATTTATGTGCTAATAGAAGTTTCTTGTTAATTGTAGAACTTGGAGTATTTTCCCATTACACGATCTATTTGGTTGATCAATATTTCAACATTATTGTGACTCCTACTTTTAACGTAAGCTTGTGGTTCGGAACATCTGAGAACTTCAATCAATTAATAAATTCTGGTGAGAAAATGGATTGATCTATGTCGGTCTTACATTCAGTTTTATCTACATATCTCAACTTAAGTAAACCATTTCTTATCCTGGGAATTTCTCCAACAAATGCTCGTTTATGTTGTCCACGACTTCATTGGTAGGAGAAAGAATGATCTTTTCTTGGAAGTACGATGAATCATTTATGGTATCCAAAATGTTTGGATAAGTAAGATCAATAATAGACGTTAATGGGTCATCAGCCGCATCAATTAAAAATTCTTCTGGTAGATCTATAGAAACCTCTCCGTCGTAATGTTCTCTAGGTGTCATACCTATTCTTACGTTGTAACGCCCCGACCCAAAAGGGTAGAAGTATTACAAATATGGTGTGACATCAAAAGCATAAACAATCATAACACAAGCATAAACAGCGGAAGTCTTAAATAAATAACCAAAGGAAGAAGATAACATTATTTAGGAAAAAATATGTACATATCTTATAAGTTGAAAATTTTACAATGATGGGTGATTTAGTCACTATGTCCACAGCTCAGAAGTAAACATCTTATAACTTATAAGTACTTCTTAGTTATAAGGATAACCCTAATTATATAATTATAAGACCCTAAAGCAAAAAAGATTTTGAGGTTACCCAACCATTTCGGCATGTAACAAAATCACCCATATCGACCCGTTTCAGAAAACCACCCGAATCTTTACACAAAATCACTCATATCAACCCGTTATACAAAATTACCCATATCGATCCGTTACACAAAATCGCCCATATAAATGATGAATCCATGTTAATCTCCTAAGCATGCAAAGATCCTACGTAGGATCCGGATCGTTTTTGCTTTGCAGTATCGTAAAATCGTAAGATCCTAAGATCAAGATCGAGATCTTAACAACAATGATTTCAACAATACACTTGTGTGATGTTTGACAACAAAATTGTATGATACATAGATTTAATATATAAACGTATTACTAATCATTATAACTCTACCATCCCATTTCTTTATCATGGTTAGTTGTATGACAACAATAATTTAAGCTACATCATCACGTGCATGCAAGAATTCACAAAACTAATCAACAAATACTCCCTACAATGTGCAATTAAGTTTGTTACCCCTACATATGCTAATTTGTGACTTTAGGTTCATTACATAGAAAGTTAATCCACTCAATATAGAATGTTACGTAAATTAAAAGGTAAACTAAAAAACTTATTCGACAGTAGAGAGCGAAGAAGTATATTTTTATTAGGCTTGCTACTTTTGTCATATCTCAATGTTGTACATGTATGCTTATAATTCTCACTTTTCACATGCCAACATTCAAGTGTTATTGCTTGAACTACTTGCCACTCAAATATTAGCAGGAGCTCTCTACATCTAATGGTCACTCGATTTAAGAAAACATAAGGAATTTGCTTCCCGCTTTGGAGTCTTTGCAGAAAGCTATTATAAGGTTGAGCCATGGCTTAGAAAATACATGATCTTCTAACGAGCGAGTACTTGCTTTGATATCTATGTCATACAAGCTCAAACGCATGAATGTATGAATACACATCATTGTTGTTGGGAGCGTACCAAGTGTTTTTGTAGATATTATTAAGTAGTTTTTCTATTAATACATTAGCTCATAACAAATTATATTATGTTGTATCATATTTAATTCTTTTTTTCTAAATCAATGTTTCACAATATTGTCTTATGAACTATCTTGCTAATTACATTTATTTGTTCACATTACACCTCCAATAATACGTTAAACCTCCCCGCTCAACGGGCGGGCCTTGAAGCTAGTATCATTTATATACATACATTTGAACATACAGCCTCATAGAAATATGCCAAGGACTTGAGTCAAGCAAAAGCAACAAATATTAATTATACCATTCATTGGTACTTAGCCATGTTGTTCATCCATACCATCATTAAGACTTAAAACATCAGTAATAACCAACAAATGCATATAAACAAACTACAAATAACAAAATTTGAAAAACAATAATAAATCACACTCCGGCTCCTACCTGAGTCCATATTAAAGATTAATACTAAGCCATGTTGTTCATCAAAACCATCATTAAGACTCGAGAAATCAATAATAACCAACAAATGCATATAAACATACTACAAATAACGAAATTTCAGAAACAATAATAAATCATACTCCAGCTCCTACTTTAGTCCATAATTTACCGTTACACTACAATTGTTCATAATTTATACTACAATCTAACTCTTTTTGGCCAAACACTAAATACACTTATTTACCTTGTAACTCAAACTCAAGTGTTGATTCCATGTGTGCATTTTCACATTATTGGCAGCAAGTTTAGCATTTTTATAATACTCTAACCTGAGTGCACCTGGTTTGCAAGTAAGACAAAAAAGTTAACTAACAAAATACACAGTAGCACATGATATAACTATTTTAGT
>BQNB010146203.1:0-16609 GCA_026074375.1 Tanacetum coccineum
AAACTTATTCCGCTTTGTTTAAATTCAAATGATCACTTTTTAAAATGACTCATATAGAGGTCGTTCTTTATTACTGTGTGTTATGATGCTTTGAAGTCACTCGCCCCTAGTTACCTTTCCGCTGCGACATTTTGGGGATGTGACATATTGGTATTAGATCCATGATTATAGAGAACTAGGTTGCATTAGTAGGCCTAGACTATAATTGTTTCTCAATTGCATTTCATCATTACATCATACACTTTTCGCTGCTACATGACTATTACGCTTTTCATGTTTCCAATTACCTTATACATATGTTAGCACTCATATTGCTTCCTTTATATAAAGATTACTTATATAAACCTTTAGTTGTCACAACAATCATGTCTTCGTCTACATCTCACGCTACTGCTACTTACACCTCAGTGTCCGACGACAGTGATAGACCATCATTTGGTATTCCCTTGGTGGATGTGTACGGGTACGAGTCAGAGGAACCTGAGGCTGCTCCACAGTCTCCAGACCAGGCACCACTTTCACCATCTCATGCTCCTGAGTACCCGGAGTACATTACCCTATCCGATGATGACTTAGAGCCAGTTGAGGCTTAGCCATTACCCGCATCTGTATCGGCGGACTCGGAGCCGATGGAGGAGGATCCCGAGGAGGAGCCCAAGGAGGACCCAGAGGAGGAGCCTTCTAAGGAGGAGGAAGAGGAGCCCTAGCTCCGGTCGTCTCCGCATCAGCCTTACTAGACTCTGTTTCCGCATCTAAGAAGACGGAGCCATTTGAGGAGGATGAGGTCGCTCCTACACCACCATCACCCACTTCTCCCTACCATATCATCCCTCTATCCCATACTCTACTTCGTAGGGCACGTGTGGAGTCTGTTAAGACCCCTTAGATCGTTATTAAGACTAATCTAGGATAATAGAAACATCAAAGACTAACAATAATGCAGCGAAATAACAATTTTACAAACAATGATGTTTAACAAGGTTTTCTTTTATTCATTCACAGCCCCAAACGATTCTTGAGGCTACACTATCTAACTAATAAACTATTAACTAATTAACTAGCTAACTAACTAATACACACGCTTTCTTTGGTGTGTCTAGACTCTCATTAGGAGAGATCTATATTTCTGGATACCTAAAACAATATGCCTAGACCTTCTTTTATAGCATAAGGAGTCAAGGCTTACATGGAAACTAATAAAAGATATTAATGAGAGAATCAATTAATTATTCATCTTTATCTTTTACCAAATCTGATAGAATCCTCCAATTCTTATCTTTTGTAGAATTCTTCAATTACAACTTTGGTCCTTTTTGTTTCCATCTTGTTTCATTCTTGTTTTGTCTTATCAACTCAAATATAATTCCTAACAATCTTCCCCTAGTTGATAATGACAAAACCAAATAAGCACGAACTTCCCTTGAAGTTAATATACGAATGAAAACTTCCCCTTAAGTAGATATCCTTTGTATCATGCCACCACATATAATAAGCTGCAAATCAATAAACTTGTAATCTTCTTCCCCTTTTTGTAATTATCAAATAGGGGTCTTTTATAGATATGCAACTTGGATCAAAACAGCTACAAATCATATACTACAACTATTAATCCAGCCTTCCAATACTCAAAATACCCGCCATGAAGCATAATACAAAAAATGACTTTGAGCAGTAGAAACATAAACTAGCAGTAGTAATAAAGATCAGCAGTAGTAACGAAACACTTCCCCTCAAGTGGTGCATGTAAATGGTTAAACATTTTAACAATAAGCTTCCCCTGAAACCCATATGTTAACCATTTTGTGAATCTTCAATTCTGTAGGCTATATGTAATGATTACTAATGAAGAAAACTAAGTATAACGAACTTGATGTAAAAGTAGAATAACCCAAACTTGTGTCTTATGGTACTATTCACGTGGCTCCAAATTTATAAATAAATCCATGAAATATAAGTAGATTGCAATCTCTTGACAAAATCCTCATCTTCTATGAGACACTAAGTACTAAGTGATAGCAAATGTGAGCATTGAGCACCATAAGAAAAATCACACACCTTTACTAGATTTGTCAAGTCTTCGTCATATCATTTCTAAGCACGAACAAGTTATCTCTAAACGTTGTTAGCCATTTGAGATATGATAAAGCACAAACCCAAATAATTCCACCTCATCTTCAAACAGGTGATATACAACCATCTTCGTAATCATTTAAACCAATAAAGTGCGAGCCTTTTAAACGTTTAAAACATTTAAAACCAAAAACCAAAATCTAAACAGTAAACACCTAACAAATTTGTGTTTCTGTTTTGTCTGATATCCATATTGTGTGTGTCATCCGATAACTGTTAAAGCTAGCAATACAAACCTCATTCTCGGACAACACTAACAGTATAAACTATTTAATCCCAAGCAGTATTAACCAACTGCTTATAAGTCCAACAGTACTAAATTAGCGACACATTATCTGTTACAAAACTGTTAGTAAGCTGTTACTAATTTGTGTACTCCTTCCTCCCATTGCCTTTTGTGACACATAATTTGTTACTAAACTGTCACAAATTCTTCATTCACATGACAATAGTAATATTACCTTGGCAACAAGCATAACGAGCACTATTTTCTTTTGAGCAATATCAACTTACTTTTTGTTTGATCTGTTCATTGGCTGCTCTCTCTCTATTCAGTTGTGTCGTCTGCTACTTCTCTAAGGGACAAGTTTCTTTTTCATTGCGTCTGTTCCAATAAAACCTAGGACGAACGGTATGTATCCCTCTTTTGTTTTCCACGTCAAAAGCACAACCAAGCCCAACATCTTTGTTTCACTCACTCGTCCAAAGCATAGCACAAACTTTTTAATCAAGCAGTATTAACAACTTAACTTGGACGAGCAGTATTAATATACCATGGGCAGCACTAATGTTTAAACTGGCAGTATAAAGTATAATAAGAAGCAGTATTAACCACAACTCCCAGCAGCACTAAGTAACGATCATGAAGTAAATATGGGAATTAAAAGTGATTCCTAAAAATTAGGACCATAATCACGAAACAGAAACACCCTTGAAATCAGCACCATTACTTCACGTCCAATAGAAAGTCAATATGAGAATAATAGACAAACCCTAAAAATCAGGGATTTTCTCATTATAGCATATAATCCCTTCTAAACTCACGAATAAACCATAAAGCCCACACATCTCTCATGCCTGCTGTACAACCTTCAAACCAAACATATAAACCTTTTTCATCATGTCATTAACCTGCTGCTTAAAACGCAACTCAAAAACTTAAGTCTCTTGTAATTCGAACATTCAATAGCCTTGAATGTTTCTTTATCTTGTCACGAAACTCAGATGATCAAACCATCATGAACATAACATACCAATGAACATGTTGTTGAAATAGAGTTTTATAAACCCTAGTTCACTGAATCTATTATGATAACCAAAATAGCAACTCATTACCTTTTTCCCATTATTGAATCGATACAAACATCATCTTGAATTCATGAACATGTATTTTCCTGGTTTTATCGAATTAGGGTTTCGAGCTTCTTATCTCTTTATATCTTTGACATGGAGCCAATCAAAAGTATTATAATCAATCTGGTCATGTAGTCTGAGATCTAGTTAGGAGGGATTCCAAAGAAAAAGAATAGATCAATAAAAATCCATACAAAAATCGTGTAGTCACCACTCTAAGAAAGAAAACCAAACCTCAAAATCGTATTGCATATCAATTAAGATAGAGAGGGCGATTTAGAGTTTGATTTGGCCAAAAATAATTGTTTAGTGGCGGCAAGAAATCCCTTGTGTCTTATGATTTCAAAATTACCGAATTAGGGTTTTTATAAAAACCATAATATCACCGAATTTGCAAATCATTGAAAATCAGAAAATCATAAATCGTGTAGATAATACTAACCTAGTAATGTGTTGGGATTTAGAGCTTCTACACTTAGTACTGCTAATAGTTAGTTAGTACTGCCAATACATTGTTAGTACTACCAGTTATAGTTAGTACTGTTAGTTGTATATTTAGTACTGTTAGTCATATATAGTTAGTAATGCTTATGTGATATGCATGAGTTATATTAGAAATAGATATGCATGATCACTTAACGCATTTTGTAAGCCTATTAGGGTTTCCTTGGTGTATAAAAGGAACCCTTACGGCATAGTTAGAAATACGAATCCAAGATAGAAAAGTGATAGTTATTAGGCAAAACATATAGTTGTTTTGTGAATCATTCAATATATTAAAAGTTTTGTGAAAGTTTTTGTGTTACTATTATATTGTTTCTTCTGGTGTATAAAGATTAGTTTCCGCATAATCTTTATATATTACTTAGGGTTTCTATTACAGTTGTTTTAGATCTATCTAAGTCAACTTAAGCTTTAACAAGCTAATCTAAGATCTATAAAAAGGGGATCAATAAGTGGTATCAGAGCTTGTGTTTAGAAACCATGATCAAGAAGTTACAAACTAGAAGAACTCTTTATTCAATCAAAGAAATGGATCTTGAAACTACCCCTAACAATGCTGTTGTAAAGTTGTCCCTTCTGAAACATGGTGACTATGAGATGTGGAAGCTAAGGATCGAACAATACTTTTAGGTGCAAGATTATGCTCTATGGGAAGTCATAGAGTATGGCAATTCTTTCAAGCCAGTAGCTAGAACTACAAAAAATGCAGATGGTACCTCTACTTCAACTATATCAGGACCAGTTACCACTGAAGAGAAGGCACAGAAGAAAAATGATGTTAAAGCAAGGAGCATGTTGCTGATGGCACTCCCCAATGAACATCAATTGACATTCAATCAATACAAGGATGCCAAAACTTTGTTTGAAGCCATACAAGCAAGATTTGGTGGCAATGAAGCTACTAAGAAGACTTAAAAGACACCTTTGAAACAGATGTATGAGAACTTCAGTGCTTCAAGCCAAGAGTCACTTGACTCCATTTCAAATAGGCTTTAGAAAATTATTAGCCAGTTGGCCATCTTAGGTGAAAACATCTCTCAAGAAGATCTAAACTTTAAATTCTTGAGAAGCCTTCCTTCTGAATGGAGCATGCATGTTGTGGTCTGGAGGAATAAACCAGATTTGGGCGCAATAAGTTTTGATGATCTCTACAACAATTTTAAGATTGTTGAACAAGAGGTCAAAAGAAGTGTTACCTCAAGCTCAAATTCAAGTTCATAAAATGTAGCCTTTGTATCAACTCCTGGAAGTACCAATGAAGATAATACTGCTAATGTCTAGGATAGTATTGCTAGCACTCATGTTAGCATTGCTAGTACTAATAATAGTACTGCTAGCCTTAGTGATGCCACAATCTATGCTTTTCTGGCCAATCAACCAAATGGGTCTCAGGTTGTTCATGAAGACCTAAAGCAAATCCATGGAAGAGTCTTGAAGAAGAAATGGATTTGATAGTGGCAATTGGCCATTTACTAAGTTTGAAAGCAAGAAAGTTTTATCAGAGAACTGGTAAGAAGATTATCATTAATGGAAGTGATACTACTGGTAGTTATGACAAGTCAAAGGTAGAATGCTTCAATTGTCATAAGATGAGACATTTTGCATAGATGATATGCAAAGGTCAACATAAGAATCAAGAAAAAAAAGCTAAGAAAAGTCCTAGGAATCGACGAAAAGCTAAAAAGAACTGTGAAACATGGTAAGATACTTCTTTCCAAAGCCAATAGGTGGCATTTTGTGGCACTTTGATGGTAGCAGGTTTTGATTGGATGTTTTTGGCCTGATGAGGATGTCAAGTTGGATCCCAACACTTAGCTACTTTTCGAGGTTATTAGTCGAGGGGGATCGAGATTCTTAGTTTTCTTAAGTGCTTACTTGTAGCATTGCGTGAGGACACGCAATAGTTTAGTATGGGGGATTTAGGTATGTGTTTAATTACACATACCATTTTCCATTTAAACCGGACTTAAATGACTAAAAACGTACCAAAAATACATTATATTTGTATGTTTTCACTTATATTATGCAGGAAACGGATATCCGAGAAAAGGACAAAAAATCAAGCCAAAAACGACAAAACCGAGCTCTGAATGGAAAAGCGTGAAAGTCAAAGTCGAAGTCAAAGACCAAAAAGTTAAAGTCAAGGTCAACCCCGACAAAGTCAAAGCCGAAACCGAAGAAATGTTAAGTAGGCCCACCCGTACCCATCTAATGGGCCGTGTCAACCCATTTAAATATTACTTGAAGACTTTTAAGCCCTTAATCCATTTACAAGCCCAAATTCCTTTTTTAAATACATATGGCCCAATCTGCCAACCCATTACACACTTAACAGAGTTAAGCCCCAAGACCTTTTAACTTGTAACATTGTTAGTCCCACAAAGGACTTAACTTGCAATGCCATTTATCACACCGAGGGACCAAAATTGACAAATCCCTAAACTTCATATCACCACAAGGACTTGCAATGTAAACAACTTATACAACATGAAGGGCTTGTTTTGATAAAACCCCAAACCCTCTTACCTTGCATCAAACAAACAGAGTAAACCATCTTTCCCGCCCAAACCATCCCCATTACTACTCATTTTCGTTTACCTCTTAAACCTGTAACTACACTCCAAAACCTCACTATCCCATCTTAACCCCACTTTACAAGACCCCAAATATATGTTGGCAATCCCTGAAAATGCCATTGGCTCAAGGAAAACAATAAGAAATGAAGGGCTGTAATCACTTGGATTGGGCACCAAGAAACTTTGAGGGCCAAGATTGCTTTGAGCTACTCTCTCTCACAACAAACACAAGTCTCCAACTCTCTCAGAAAAGAAACAGAAGCTTGAAGACCTTAGTATAAATATAGGACCTTGGTGTAGCTTATTTTTTGTCGAATTTTTGTGTTATGTCAAAAGCTTGTATTCAAAGGTTTGTACCATTTTATTACTGTCTTTTTAATACATTGTCATTTACATTTCTGTCATTTATCTTTCTTGTCATTTAAATACTTGCTTTTAAATTATTGTCATTTACAAGTTTTCTTTAAATTATTGTCATTTAAGCTTTATTGTCTTTTAAATACTGTTCTTAAGGTTTTATGTAAGCTTTTGAGTCATTAAGAGTTTATATAAACACTTATTTCACTTTCAGTCAAAAAATAAAAAAAAGGGAAATCTGTCAAATCAAAGGAGCATGGTAAATCTTAGATGGCCATGGGTTTAGAGCTTCATGGGAAGCATTAGGGTTGGTTTATACGCTTTTTGAAAGCTTATTGTCTTGCCATAAGCTTGGACCTCTTGTAAGCGCTCTTTTTCCATTTTTGCTTATTTTACTATTCATCTGCTTATTTCTGCTTAATCTTGCTTTTTTGTTGCTTATTTATGCTTCTTGTTACTTGTTTATGCTTTTTTATGATTTACATGTCTTTTATTTAAAGTATTGGTTTCAAATTGCTTATTTACCTTGTAACTGTTTATTTACCTATTTGCTTATTTAGTGCTTATTGGTGTGTGCATTGTATTTATTTTTGCTTAATATTGTACTATTGTCATCTGTCTTTAAGTTTCTTGGCTTAAAACTCCTAAAATCAGTGTTAAAAATAGCTTTGAAATCTTAAAGGACTGTTTGGGTCAAGGGTGAAAAAAGGCTCAAATTGGATTGGGTCACTTGGCCACCTTTGGCTAGCTTTTTTAAGCTTTCCTTAATCTTATTTCAAAAATTTTAAGGTCTTAAGTTGGTTTTTAAGTTATTTTCTAAAGGGTGTTTTTCAAACTGTGTTGACAAACAGTCTCACAAGTGCTTAATTGATTTAGCCTTCTAAACCAGCTTTTTCAAGTTAATTTAGT
Source organism: Tanacetum coccineum (assembly GCA_026074375.1). Lineage (NCBI taxonomy): Eukaryota > Viridiplantae > Streptophyta > Magnoliopsida > Asterales > Asteraceae > Tanacetum > Tanacetum coccineum. Next base: position 7,830 of record BQNB010146203.1, read on the forward strand.
GTTGTTTTTATGTGTCAATAGTAGTAGTTAAGTTTTCTTTTGGTTTGCTTTAGCTTTAGTCAATCTGTCAACTCTTCTTTTAAGTCAAGTTTTAGTCTCAAAAGCGCTTTTTCATACACGATTATCAGATCCTCAAAGTAGTTTTAGGTCTTGTCTTTTTGAGCATAAGCTCATTTTAGGCCAAACTAAATCTGTTTTGACTTAGTTTTAAGATTGGAGCTTATTTTGTAGCTTATTTGGGTGCCTGCATTAGCCCACTTGTTTTTTTTCCAAAGAAAACCAAAAAGAAGGGTGCATTTGTGACAGCCACTTTTCCAAGCCTTTTTAATTGCTTATTTGTTTTTCAAACATTTTGTTATTTGCTTTTTTAGAAAGCCCTTTGGTTAGGCTTTAAGCTCATATAAGCCTTAAGCCCATAAGGATCCACTTAGGTGCTTAAAATTAAGCCCAAAAGTGGTTCCTTTTTCTGTTTTTCTGCCTATATTAGCCCTTTGCTTATTTGTCATTTATTTTGCTTTTTTGCTTAATCTCCTTATCTTATCTTTGTTTATTTTGCTTTGTAGGTGTAGTTGACCATTTGTGTTTGCTTATTTAGTTGTTTGTTGAGCTTATTGTGTTTAGAAAAGCCAACAGTTTGAGAAATAATTTGAAATCTTTTTTAGAGCAATTTTAGTTACTTGGAATTTTAGATTGTTCTTGCTGTTATTATGCTTAGCTTTTTAGTTTGTAGGAGCTTAATAGGTGTAGACCCTCATCTATTTTTGCTTATTTCTCATTTACCTTAGCTTATTTTGCCTTTATAAGCCTAGCAGTTTAGCTTATATAGTCCTTAGAGCAAAATAACATTATGTTCTTTTTAAAGCTTTTTCCAGCTTATTTTTGAGTTATAAAAAATTTGTCTTTTTTAAGTTTGCTTAATTTTTTCTGTTTTATAAGTTTTTTTTTTAAAAAAGAAAAAATGTTTTTGAAAAAAGGTGAGGCATGGGATTCTAACCCATGACCTCCCTTATAGCACACACTAGTCCTACACGTCCCACACACTAACCAACTGCCCTTGGGACTTTTTCAGTTACTAGTCCACCTTACTTTAGTTTTATACACACTTTGTTTATTTAAGTTATTCGGCCCTTTTGGCTTATCTAGATAAGCTGGCACCACCAATTTAATTTTCTTAGATCTAGCACACTTTAATCTACTTTTCGTAATTTTTTCATATTTTTCCAAAATTGTTTACTATTTTTAATTAATTTTTCTTTTTAAAACAGTTTTTAATTCATTTAAAATTATTAAAAAGTCAAAAAAATAAAATTCTTTTTTAGAAAATTTTCTTTTATCATTTAGGTCCTAGGAAAATTAATTTTGCATTCGTAGGGTTTAAATTTCAAATTTTCGTTTTTTAAAGAACGGGTTTCGACCCCGTTCTCGTTTTTAGGTTTAAATCCGTTCTAGCTTTCGTTTTTAGGTTTTCTTTCATCGTTTTTGCATTTTTAATGTTGAATTAGTAATCCCAAATCTAAAATCTTTCAAACCATTCAAACGCGCGATCACAAACGTTCTCGATTTTCAATTCGCACCTCGTTGGGAGACGACCCGGGGGATTTTTGATATTGCATTGGTCAAAAGCAATTGATTTGAATCTCTTGGAATTCTTACTATACTATATTATAATTGAATTATAATCTTGAAATTATCCTTATATATTTATTATATTTATTATAATTTATGTATACAAAAAGGCTAGTTTTAAAGGATATATCATTTTGGCGCCGCTGCCGGAGAGGTGTGTGCGATTTCGTGTTTCGTTTGAAGATTAGTGTTTGATTTTGTGAAAATTTTTATAAAAAATCCAAAAATATTTTACTTTTCCAATTTTGTGAATATCAATTAATTAACAATACCAAATAAGTTCTCAATTCAAAGATTTAAAACTTGCCTTTGTGTCACTTGTCAAGTACGGCTCACCTTTAAAAGTTTAACAAACTCTAAGAGGGGTATAAGGAGGGTTGTTCCGAGGAACTACGACCCGAAAGGAGAAGGTTTTTAATAGCTTCGCGCTTTCCCGCTCCTCCGCTCCTTTGTGCGTTTTTCTTTTAAAGAGCTACCGTGAAGCAAGTTGATTATTGGTTTAAGTTCTTCGGTCTAATTAAAATAAATTGTTAATTAATTATTGAAAAACCAAAAATAATCTCCTTTAACCTCTTTGCCATTTAATTCTTCTTCCTATCCCTCTTAATTGTTTAATTCTTATGGCGTCATTCAATCAACGTCATTGTTTTCATTGTAAAGATCCGTTAGAAGAACATGAACGTTGTCAACGGTCTACTTGCAAGAGGTGTTGGCCTGATCTTAGTAAAGGATTTTGCCACATTTGTAATGAATATTCATCAATTGATGACTCTAATCCAAATTCTTTCATTGATTCTCCAAAAGTTTTCAACCCACCTCTGCAACCCCTAACTCATTCCATTGAGTCATTGAATGCAAATCCTAACTTTGATAACACACCTCAAGAACAAAGTTCCCATTATCAAGACCCAGTGAAAATTTTGTACAAAATTTTTCACAATGTCCTCCACAAATCAACCAAATTTTTTGTTACGGATGTGGGGATTCGTTAGACGATTTCTTTTGTCAACGATGTACTTGTGAGTTTTATGGGAACGGTGCTCATTATGGTTACGATTGTCCACCTCAAGTCCCGTTTGTCTACAATTAGGACCCGTGTTTCAATCAAAACTATGATAATTTTCCACAAACTTCACCAAGTTTTCAACAACAATATATTTGTTGTACCCGCTGTGGGGGCCCGCATGAGACTTGTCAATGTGATCAATTGATCTTCGATGAGCCTTATTGTGCAAATTGTAGGGGTCCTCATATGACTTTTCAATGTCAATCGATGAATTATTACGAACCTAATCCGTGTTATGATTCTAATTATTCCGATTTTGACCAAATTGAACCCCCGCAGTTTCCCTCCATTCATCAACCTCCTCAAGAAATGAGCATGGAAGCTTTGCAAGCCCGCGAAGACCTAATAAAATCGATAGAAAACTTTCTAAAGAAATTTAATCGTATTTCTTTTAGGGAAACACCGAAGGTTTTAACGCAAGCTTGGGACAAATTTCTCAAAATTAAACATGCTTGTAAAGAAAAGTAACATAAATCAGGGAGGTACAAGAATTGCTTAACAAACTTCTTCAAGATTTGCAAAGCATAAATGAGGAGTTGGCAGAATTTATTAATACTCCAAGTTGGAATTTTCCTACCTCATCTTATGATGATGACGACGATGAGTATTCTTTTGCAACACAACAATATCTCATGACATGTTCTACCGCAATTACACCCGATTTACCAAAAATGGACTCCCTCATAATGGAGGATGAGCATCTTGACACTATTCCGGAGACGGAATCGGACGAATTCATAAAGTCTAGTGTTTAGGGCCTTGTCCAAAACCCAAGTGAGTCCGAGGATGAACGTGAGTGTGATGTGCCCGATTGTGATGATTCTCAAACGACAAATTTTTCAATGTTTTACAATCCTCTCTTTGACGATTCTTCCTCTAGTAATGACGAGTCAAGTCATGAGGAGGTTATTCACGAAATGAGTTTTAAAACTTATGCGAACCCTCTTTTTGATCTTGACGAGGAAATCGTTTCTAGTGAGTTTAATCTAATTCATAATGAAGACCTCGATTCTACGCCGAAAGATGTTCGTTTTGATGCCGAGTCTTATCTTCTTGAATCATTAGTCAATCGTGATACTTTGATGGCTTCCCTTCCCAAGATTGATTTTCTTCTCGATGAGTTCGTTGGTGAACTCACTCGTCTCCAATCAATTCCACTGGGAATTGATAATATCAACCTTGATCCGGAGGGTGATATTTTGTTTTTGGAGAGTTTGCTTTACGATAACTCTTCTCCCCGAACACCGGAAGATTTTCATTCTATTCCAAATACGATCATCGAGTCTCTTCCAACATTTTCTATCCCCGTGGAGGATAGTGACTCTCTTAGGGAAGAGATCGATATATTTCCCGGTCCGGATGACTCAATACCACCGGGTATGTGAGTGATGTTTCGACCTCAAGAGATGACAATAATTATATTCCCTTCCGGTTCGGAGTTCATTTCATGTTGATTATCTCGCGATTCGAAGAGATTCAAACCGTTATGTGGTGGGAAGACTTCCCCGTGGGATATGCCTAATATTTTGACAACCCTTCCCGCCCTTTTAATTGGATTTCGACTTTCATTTTCTAATGATCTCGGATTAGATCTTGATGTTTTCTTCTCCATTCTGGAGATTTGAAACAAAGATTTATGTTCCGGGGGGATATGTTATTGATGTTCGGAATCCATGAGATCTTTCTTGCTCCTCTTTCCCTCGGATTAGATAAATTTACTCCTTTTCATCGAGAAATGAAGACTAGTTTTTCAATCACGTTTGTCTTGCCTATATGAGAAAATCTCCGCTCTTCTTTATCACATCGGGGCTTGAAAGCTTTCCAGCTTTCTCCTGAAAGCCCGATGATGATTCATGGAGACAACACTCCTAATTTGGAGTGTTGTTCATTCCACATCTATCCCCTGACAGCTCAAAGTATGGGGGGAATAGGGGTCTAGAGTAAATGACCTAAAACAAGCGCTTCGTGGGTGGCAACCCTTGCTTATCCTAGCATAATTGTAGTAGTAGTATGGTAGTTTAATAGTAATGAATCAGGTTTTTGTTGTTGTGAGAGGACTCGCCTCTATTCCTTTTCTGTGTTTTGTGTTTTGTGTTGTATTATCCAAGATTTCCTGGATTTTTGAAGCCTCTCGTGCTCGTGGTTTTGTCCTTCGTTCACAAGAGCTTCACATCCTCAACTTCATTTTGGGAATCAAATAGCCAATTATTAATTGAACTAACGCTTTATCTTTATGCATACTTAATAAACGGCCTTATGAATTACGTAGATTAGAGACTTCTTAAAATCATTGAGGACAATGTTTAATTCGAGTATGGGGGGGGGGGGATTTATCACGAGTTGATTGTGATACAGCGGTTGTTTTCAGTAATCCCGTTTTTACACCAAAATTTCAAAAAAATGAAAAACTTTAAAATTTTTCAAAAATAAAATAACTGTTTTGTCACAATTTTGACTTCCTGCTGGGTAGAATATGAGTAATTTTGACTTCGAGTCGAGCGTGTGGGTCTAGCTTGTTACTTACTTTTAGACTAAGCATTCGTAGGAAATTCGGTATGAACGAAAAATGTTTTGAGTTAATTATTGAGTTGGATCCTAAACAAGGTTTATTTTGAAATCTTATGAGCTCATTAGTGTAGTTAGTTGGTTTTTTCTCACATATGGAGTAAACACAACCATCCATCACCAACCCCCCTACTAACCGGACTAATAATACGTGCTATTTTTGAAAATTAAACTTAAATCAATAATTTTTGAAGTATAGTCGATATTAATAATTTTAGTTCAAATTTATATTTAAATTTTCTAAAATGAAATTTTCTCTATATCGTGGTAATATAAAGTGAAATGAAAAAAAAATGGAAAAAAAGAAAAAAAATGTGGTAATAATAATTATAAACTGTGGGCTGATAAAAGTTTGCTGCATCTTGCTGGCTCACAACCGATGTTGCAGCCTTCTAAAGAAAGCCCATAGTAAGAATAATAATCCGAGACTGATAAAAGTTTGCTGCATCTTGCAGGCCTCATATACCGTTGTAGCAGCCTTCTAAAAGGTTCGAGGATTTCCTTAAGAATGAATTATTTGTATTAAGTTGTACTAATGTGAGTTAGCTAAATATTAGGCAAATCTTCTTTTTTCTTAAATGTAAATATGTTTTGAACTTAAGACTATTCTATTTTAAGTTCTTTTTTAATTAGCTATGTATATACGGGAAACCTAGAGTTTTTGAAACCAAAAAAGTCCAGTTGAGTCGATAATAGTCTTTTGTGGGGTGTCAATAGCTTGGTAACTAGCCGCATGGTTAGGATGTTCCGAGACGAAAGTCGCTACATTCGAATGATCTCGGCTATTCAAATCTTTATTCTAGGGTGGAAAATGAGCATATAATTTTGCAAAACGTGATCACATAGTTGATATTCGAATGGCACTTTACTTTATAAATATAATTAATTGTAGAGAGTGAAATAGTTCACAAGTTGCAAATATGAGTGTGTTAGCATCTTAAATTGTAAAAGTGGCAATTGGCATTACTAAGTTTGAAAGCAAGAAAGTTTTATCAGAGAACTGGTAAGAAGATTATCATCAATGGAAGTGATACTGCTGGTTATGACAAGTCAAAGGTAGAATGCTTCAATTGTCATAAGATGAGACATTTTGCAAGAGAATGCAAAGGTCCTAAGAATCAAGAAAGCAGTCCTAGGAATCAAGAAAGCTAAAAAAGAACTGTGAACATGGAAGATACTTCTTCCAAAGCAATGGTGGCATTTGATGGAGCAGGTTTTGATTGGAGTTTTATGGCTGATGAGGAAGTCCCTACCAACTTGGCACTTATGGCTTTCTCAGACTCAGAGGTATATAATCACAAAACCTATTCTGACACTTGTCTTAAATCCTATGAAACTCTTAAATCTCAGTATGACAGCTGGTATGTGTTTAATTACACATACCATTTTCCATTTAAACCGGACTTAAATGACTAAAAACGTACCAAAAATACATTGTATTTGTATGTTTTCAATTATATTGGGCAGGAAACGGATATCCAAGAAAAGGACGAAAAATTAAGCAAAAAACGACAAAACTGAGCTAGGAACGGAAAAGTATGAAAGTCAAAGTCGAAGTCAAAGACCAAAAAGTCAAAGTCAAGGTCAACCCCGACAAAGTCAAAGCCGAAACCGAAGAAATGTTAAGTAGGCCCACCCGTACCCATCTAATGGGCCGTGTCAACCCATTTAAATATTACTTGAAGACTTTTAAGCCCTTAATCCATTTACAAGCCCAAATTCCTTTTTTAAATACATATGGCCCAATCTGCCAACCCATTACACACTTAACAGAGTTAAGCCCCAAGACCTTTTAACTTGTAACATTGTTAGTCCCACAAAGGACTTAACTTGCAATGCCATTTATCACACCGAGGGACCAAAATTGACAAATCCCTAAACTTCATATCACCACAAGGACTTGCAATGTAAACAACTTATACAACATGAAGGGCTTGTTTTGATAAAACCCCAAACCCTCTTACCTTGCATCAAACAAACAGAGTAAACCATCTTTCCCGCCCAAACCATCCCCATTACTACTCATTTTCGTTTACCTCTTAAACCTGTAACTACACTCCAAAACCTCACTATCCCATCTTAACCCCACTTCACAAGACCCCAAATATATGTTGGCAATCCCTGAAAATGCCATTGGCTCAAGGAAAACAATAAGAAATGAAGGGCTGTAATCACTTGGATTGGGCACCAAGAAACTTTGAGGGCCAAGATTGCTTTGAGCTACTCTCTCTCACAACAAACACAAGTCTCCAACTCTCTCAGAAAAGAAACAGAAGCTTGAAGACCTTAGTATAAATATAGGACCTTGGTGTAGCTTATTTTTTGTCGAATTTTTGTGTTATGTCAAAAGCTTGTATTCAAAGGTTTGTACCATTTTATTACTGTCTTTTTAATACATTGTCATTTACATTTCTGTCATTTATCTTTCTTGTCATTTAAATACTTGCTTTTAAATTATTATCATTTATAAGTTTTCTTTAAATTATTGTCATTTAAGCTTTATTGTCTTTTAAATACTGTTCTTAAGGTTTTATGTAAGCTTTTGAGTCATTAAGAGTTTATATAAACACTTATTTCACTTTCAGTCAAAAAATAAAAAAAAAGGGAAATCTGTCAAATCAAAGGAGCATGGTAAATCTTAGATGGCCATGGGTTTAGAGCTTCATGGGAAGCATTAGGGTTGGTTTATACGCTTTTTGAAAGCTTATTGTCTTGCCATAAGCTTGGACCTCTTGTAAGCGCTCTTTTTCCATTTTTGCTTATTTTACTATTCATCTGCTTATTTCTGCTTAATCTTGCTTTTTTGTTGCTTATTTATGCTTCTTGTTACTTGTTTATGCTTTTTTATGATTTACATGTCTTTTATTTAAGTCTTGGTTCAAATCTGCCTTATTTACCTTGTAACTGTTTATTTACCTATTTGCTTATTTAGTGCTTATTGGTGTGTGCATTGTATTTATTTTTGCTTAATATTGTACTATTGTCATCTGTCTTTAAGTTTCTTGGCTTAAAACTCCTAAAATCAGTGTTAAAAATAGCTTTGAAATCTTAAAGGACTGTTTGGGTCAAGGGTGAAAAAAGGCTCAAATTGGATTGGGTCACTTGGCCACCTTTGGCTAGCTTTTTTAAGCTTTCCTTAATCTTATTTCAAAAATTTTAAGGTCTTAAGTTGGTTTTTAAGTTATTTTCTAAAGGGTGTTTTTCAAACTGTGTTGACAAACAGTCTCACAAGTGCTTAATTGATTTAGCCTTCTAAACCAGCTTTTTCAAGTTAATTTAGTGTTGTTTTTATGTGTCAATAGTAGTAGTTAAGTTTTCTTTTGGTTTGCTTTAGCTTTAGTCAATCTGTCAACTCTTCTTTTAAGTCAAGTTTTAGTCTCAAAAGCGCTTTTTCATACACGATTATCAGACCCTCAAAGTAGTTTTTAGGTCTTGTCTTTTTGAGCATAAGCTCATTTTAGGCCAAACTAAATCTGTTTTGACTTAGTTTTAAGATTGGAGCTTATTTTGTAGCTTATTTGGG
>BQNB010146204.1:0-16609 GCA_026074375.1 Tanacetum coccineum
ACAGACACGAAGAACATAGAAAACGGGATACGATAGTTGGCATAATCAAATAACCGGGTGTACATTCCAACTTTACCAACTGGTCTTTCGTGCATGGTGGCATCAGGGCTTGGAAATTGAGGATGAACTTCTTAAGGGACAAAATATTTTGCATAAATGGCATCAAGGTGTTCTTGTGTAAGAACACATTTGAGGGATGTAATACTGCCCATAATAAAAAAGAAGCAAAGAAATTAACCTGAATCAAAATGAACTGCTAGAATAAGGGAAGCTGTGCAACTAGAAAGACTTGAAATTTATCAACAATGGTGGAAAAGTGAAAGAGATGAAAAAAGAAATAGTAGGGCATGAATCGACTATTTATACCCATGGTATATTTAAGTAGGGTAAAGGTAAGATGATGACATGTGCCAAGACACTTCCCAATCAACGGTACAAAGGTAGAATAAAAAGATAATGATAACGGCTGGATATAGGACCCAAGCGGTCAAATCACGCAGAATATAAGGGGACACGAAGAACCCACGTAACCAATGACAAACTGCCAAAACGGCGCAAAAGACGCGAAACAAGGCAGGAGCGGAAGAAAATCTGATCACGGAACTCTAGTCTAGTAACGCTCACCGCACGCTATAATTGTACCACGTACAGTAAAGCAAACTAGACTGGGGGGACTTGATGACGTATAGGATGAACACCAAGCTTACTGGGCTTAGTTCATAATATACGCATATGGGCCTAGGCCCAATACAACAAATAGCCAGACTACTAAGCCTGACAAGGGTCACGCTCCAGATATTCTAAAGACGCACATGAGTATCTTTAAAGCCGCATCGTTGCACCTCCACGGACATACACTGATCGCGGAAGATTACTCACGTCCGCAAAGACGATTACACATGGACCCTTGCCCGACAAGGGGCCCACTCTGGCCACCAACAGTTACAAGTGAAATACTAGGAAACCCTAGTATTGGGCTTGCCTATAAATAAGGGTCATTTCACACCCAAAAAGGTACATTCTGTCTAATCATTAATACACACACATACTCTGACATTCTCTGACAAACATGTATACTTACTCTCACGTCAGAGCTTAATCGCGGGGTTCGCCCTCCGATAAGGCTAACGGTTTACTTTTATTTGTGCAGATTATCTCTCTATTACTTGGATTAGTGCAAGATCTAGGTCACAGCACCAATATTCACCTCCATACATAGTTTTTGTACTAACATCAAGGGTTACATAAGGACTGGCATCTGGTGGTGATCGTGAAGTGTAGCGTGGACTATCATATACGTAATCTAGATTTGATTCCTTGGGTTTCTTGGTAAAGAAGGGTTGATCTTGTCTCCATCCGATCTACACATTCCCGGGTGAAAGGTATATCATTTATTGTTATTTATCGATTGATCATATGACTTTATGGATCCGTGTATGGTGATATATGCTTCCGCGTGTTTATAATTATTTCATGTTATTTAATAATGTCTTCATATCTAGAATCACGAACAACATCAGCACTGTATTCGATCTTTAAATATATAACATTTCATGGTGGTTTTTGTACCAAAACGGAGCTTGATTTCATTTGTTTAAAAATTCAGATCAAACCCGGTCAAGAAGATGAATAGTTAGAAGTTATACTTGCAGGCTCTCTAGTTGTATACAAAATACTTTTTAACTACTGCACTTTCATGGGTAGTTTTTAGGTAATTTATAACGCCCTTAATGTAAGATTAGAGGAAGAATTGTATAATGCAAGTTGTAATATTTGATTTTACTTGTTCAAAGATCCATCAATCAATCCACTAAGATTAGTCAAAATGTCTATTTATTTATTATTAAAACAGGGATAATAATATAATGTATGTTAAAGTCAAAGTAAAGAACTAGTGATCAAGGCGAGTTTAGCTATATCTCTTAAATGAATCTTATCTTTCTTGGCCAAATAATAACCTTATGTTATTGAGTCTTTATCTTCTCAATATACACTTTATAATCTTATCCATGTTTCTTTGCAGTTAGTTCAGATAATTTTCACCAACAATAGATACATCCTTAGATAATAACTACAACAGATTCAATGACGTCTACTTCATCTTCTTCCATTAAAAAGAGCTTCAAGTATGATGTTTTTTTTGAGTTTTAAAGGTGTTGACACCCGTCACAACTTTATTGGACATCTTTATAATGGTCTTAAACAGAAATGTATTGTTGAAACATACAAGGATGATTTGAAAATCCAGAAAGGGAAAACAATTAGTGACCAGCTCATCAAATCCATTGAAGACTCAAGATTCTTCCTCATCGTTTTCTCGAAGACATACGCATCTTCATCTTGGTGCTTAGATGAGCTCGTAAAGATTATGGAGTGTCATAAGATGGCGGAGCAGACTGCTTATCATGTCTTTTTTGATGTGGAGCCCACCGAAGTCTACAAACAAAGTGGGGCAGTTGGAGAAGCCTTTGTGAAGCACAAGAAAGTAAAGGCTGCCAGGAAATGGAGAGATGCTATGAAAGAGGTAGCCAATCTGGTCGGATGGGAGTTGAAAGAGACGGCTAATGGGTAATTCAAGCTCTTCAACAGATTTCTATGATATTCTTTCTAATTGTTTCTTTCTAATTGCTGCTTGTATGATATTTAAATTGTTCATCCTTTTATATATGTTATAGATCTAAAATTTATTGTTTGTGTGGGATAAGAGAAAGATAATTAAATCTTCTTAAATTACACAGGGATGAATCTGAATTGGTCCGAATAATAGTTGATGACATTTTCAAAAAGTTAAGCTCCAACAGTTCGAACGTTGATGGAAAGCTAGTAGGCATGGATATGCGAATCAGTGAGGTTCTTGCATCCTTAAAAATTAGTACAGAAGATGTTTGCGTTATTGGAGTCAAAGGGATGGGAGGTGTGGGAAAGACAACTTTAGCCAGGGCTGTTTATGATTATATATCGAGTGAGTTCGAAGGTAAAAGCTTTGTTGAAAACGTGCAGGAAGTTTCAAAAAGCTCTTTGTCGGGATTGAAGTCGTTGCAGCAACAAGTACTTTCAGATGTTTTGAATGATCAAGGTATTACCGTACGTGGTGTTGCTGACGGGAAAGACATGATGGGAAAGATGATGCGTAGTAGAAAGGTTCTTGTTGTTCTGGATGATGTGGATCATATAGAACAACTTGAGGCGTTAGCTGGTAAGCCTAACTGGTTTAAGTCAGGAAGTACGGTTATCATTACAACCAGAGATGAGCAAGTGCTAGTATCACACGGAGTGAGCTTGATTCGTAATGTTAATCTGTTGTCGGATAAGGAAGCACTTTGTCTATTCAGTAGATATACATTTGGGAGAGAGATCCCAATTCAAGGGTACGAACAACTATCAAGACAAGTTGTACGTTATGCCGCTGGTCTACCCTTAACGATAAGAGTTTTAGGTTCATTTCTGCGTGGTAAAAAGGAGCTTGAGTGGAAAGATGGTTTAGAAAGACAAAACAATTCCGCCCAAGGAAATCCAAAACGTATTGGAAATAAGCTATGATGATCTAGAGAATGATTACAATAAAATCTTCCTAGATGTTGCATGCTTATTAAAAGGTGAGCAGAAGGACCGAGTAATCCAAGTGTTTGAAAGCTGTGGATTTAATGCTATCATCGGGTTGAGAGTTCTTGAGCAAAAATCTTTCATAACTATATCTGAATATGGGAGCTTAGGCATGCATGATCATATAGAAGAAGTTTGCACCCTGATGACTCTTACAGACATAGCCGATTGTGGATCAATGAGGACATTGAAAATATATTAGTAAGTGATTGGGTAAGGACCTAATTTATTTCTAAGGTGGATAAAACTAACTCATTTTGTAATTAACAAGTTTTTTTTCACTTTTATTGGGCATACAGGCAAAAGTTAATGATGCAATAAGATGTATAAAGTTGTCGCCGTTGACACTAAATCTTGAAACTGTTATGAGAGGTCTGGGAAACATGAAGAAACTTAGAGTTCTTTACATGTGTTATGGACCTAATTGGAAAGATAATCAGGTTAGCCAACGCTTTCCAAATGCGTTAAAGTATCTTAGTTGGTGTTAGATGTTTGAATGTTAGCTCTAAGGGTAGTTTAGTAATTTTGATCTAAAGGATATTTTGGTCACTTTTTGGTAGGAAACTTCAAGGAATATTCTAGAATAGATAGTTTCTTAAAAAAGTCTAGAAAAGAGACTAAGAAACTACTAGGATGGCTTCTGGATAAACTTTCTCTATATATATAACTATCTAAAATAAATATATCTATATAATATTTGTATCCTTTATTTGAGATGATTGAAATTAGCGAAAAAACTTCCATACAAACAAAAGCTCACACCATTTTAAAATTTAAAAACGAGAGTATAAAAAAAGTCTTGTCCCTAAACTAAAAACACTTCAACAAACTACTAACAAAAAAACTCAAACTCCCAAACTTAACTACTAAACACCTCCCCTGTATTGATCAATGTAATTGACTCTGTATTGCCTATCTACAGAATCTTGATCTTATTAACAAATTATGGTATATCAAGCAGCTGACCCGAACACAAGCATCGTAGTTTGCAGCAAGCTTCTGGTGATTTCACAAGATTCACTTTATTGATACATCATTATTGGATCTGTTCTTTTCTTCGTTGGTGTTTGTGTTTGCCTTGTTCGATATCGGGTTTGAAGGTAGAGAAATCAAGATCAGAATTTGAGTTTAAAGATCTAGAAGTTTTGGTAGTTAATTTGTAGTACCCCGTGGAGGTAGAAGAACTTTATTAAATTATGTGAATAAACCCGCTTGTGGATAAAATGGATCCTCATCTAAATTATAAACAGCACATTCAAATTTGTACTCAACCATCAAGCCAACAAATCACATCAATTAATACAATTATCGTTAGTGTTGTTGAGAAATTCCAAGCCATGGAAAAAAAACAAGAAGAAGCAACGATAACTAAACTTCAGTTTTTGTCGAAGTTAAGGTTCGAGCTTTATTTATCTGAAGCAACAAGGATTTGGAAGTTGGGTGCTACCTCTCTACCTCTCTCTCCTCTAAAAACAACACTACTAAAGCCTCTCCTCTAACTTCCTCTAAACACCCTCTAGCCCCCTAACATATCTAAACCTCTACCTCCTAATACAACCCTCGAGCGTTTCTATTAACCTCTCCTATCACTCTAGCCCACTCTCTACTATAAACCCTCCCTCTACCTCTCTACTATTACAAAACAACACTCTATCACATACACACGGCATCCCAAACCAGTGGCTGATAATGTCCATAGCCAAATTCAACGCATAGATGCAAAGGCGCATTCTACTATTGTGCTATCTTTATCAGGATAGTTCTTTACGAGTTGCGATAGGACAAACGGCAGCGGTGTGTGGAAGAAACTAAAAAAGCCTTTACATGACCAAAGTCGTTTACGAATAAGTTGTTACTCAAGGCACGATGTTTTCATTGCGGATGAAAGAGGCTCGGCATTAAAAGATCATCTGATGACTTTGAATTCCATCCTAATGGATTGAAGAATGTTTATTGTCAGATTGATAGGATGAAGATGCCTGCACTATTCTGCATGTCTTCTACAAGAGTCCACTCGTACAGGGGGGGCGAGACACACACACACACACACATTCACAATGGTTTTGGTACACAAGAGACTATTACATTAGGAAATGATCGATCCGATATTAAATTAACACTGTTTACATTTCACCCAGAACTTCGTCCAATCAAGCAGCAGAATGTCGGAATCTTAACACCGTATGGCTTGTCAATTACAGCCAGTTAGAGCCGACATCAGGAACACAAGATGCAAAGAAAAAGAAGGATATAAAGTATAGTCGACAGTCGAGATCCTCGATGTTCAAATCCTCAAGACAACTTGTTTATTATTGCCATAAGGAAAGGCCACTGGAAGAAACCAATGTCCTAAGCACAAGGAAGAAAGCCAGGACTCGCATTGGCTAAAGAGAACTCGGGTACTGAACCGACGTGGTATTGTCATTGTTGACTATAAAAAGGTAAAACCACTTGCCTTATCATGGATTCGGCTTGTTACTTTTCAATATGAGATCCCAAACCGTGATTGGTTCGGACATATAAGATTTGATGCGGCATGTCTTTAATGTCAATGATTTCACCAAGGCAAAGTTGTGGAATCGTAACAATTAGATTATAATGCATGATGAGTTGTTAGATCCGCTCACCGATGACTTCCTCATGTCCAGATCTCAAGAAAAATCCTGACCTCGCTCGTTGTTTTCGACCTTCCGAAAGGTTTACAAAGACACTAGTGCGAATTGTGTTCTTCTTTTCAAAAGGAGCTTTGTTGGATATGAAAGGCAACTAAGAGTACTACTTTTCTTCTCTTTACACTTTAACAAGGTGACACAAAATCACAGTTCAGCTTCTATTTCTGTGTACAGAGAATAGTAATTCAGAATATTGACAAAGAAGTGGGATATGCGTCGTGGAATATGAGTGAGAAGGGCATGATCATTTTGGATGTAGAGGAGGCAGGACTGATCGACAACCAAAAGTTGCAAACTTGCGAGTTCATTTGTGCGAGCATTGGTTGTTATAGGAAAACAAAAGCGGTTAGTTTCTCGAAAGCAATTCATCAAACAAAAGGTACTCTCGATTATCTTCATGCTGATTGTTGGGGGCCTTCTCGAGTACCTTCTCTCGGTGGTGCTCGGTATTTTCTCTCAATCATTGATGATTTCTCAAGAATGACGTGGGTGTTTATGATGAAACACAAGAGTGAGGCGTTTGAGAAATTCAAGCATTGGAAGATTCTGATTGAAAACCAAACTGGAAGGAAGATTAAGCGTCTTCGTACCTAAAGGTATTTGGAATTGTTCGAGAGAATTTTGAAGCCTTTCTGACGAGATGAAGGAAATGTTAGGCATTACACTGTTCGTATACACGTCCTCAACAAAACGGGGTCTTAACGAATAACAGGACAAAACTGTTAGAAAGAACTACCTCAGGTCTTAACTGTTGAGACATGCCGGAGAATAGATAGAAGTTTTTTGGCTGAACACTTAATACCACGTGCTTAATCTAATCACAGGCTCCTGCCACCGCTATTGATTGCAAGACTCCAATTGAAGTTTGGACCGGGAAACCTGCAGATTATTCAAAGCTTCGTGTTTTTGGATGCCCCGCGTATTATCATGTTAGTGACGGTAAGTTAAATCCGAGAGCCAATAAAGGCATTTTTATGGGATACGGTGACGGGGTTAAAGGCTATCGAATTTGGTCACCAATGAAAAGAAGAGTCCATTCTATCCAGATGTGACATTTGACAGGATCACATTGTTTCATTAAAGCCAGATTCGGTTTGAATCGAAGTTGGAAGAGGGTGCTTCCGAAAAAGGTGGAGCATAGTTCTAAAACAGTTGTAGTACGTGGAGCATCGAAGTTCCAAAGAACGGACCACCGATGTTACTTCACTAGACCCTTCCCAAATTCAGCCATTTGAACATGAGCAATTATAGTCTATAGCTCATATATGACCTCGTATAGATGCAAAAGCTCCTAGTCGAGTCTCGTTTTCAAAACTATTCGCATAACCATTGCAGTAGCGTAAGAGGTGGATCCCTTGAACCAGCGGCCACTTATCAAGAGCTACTTACTTCTAAAGATTCTGATATGTGGAGTGTCGGCTATGGGTTCAAGATTGAATCTCTTCATATGAAACAATACAATGGGGCATGGGAAACTTCCTAAGGAAGAAAATTGTTGGTTGTCAGTGGATTTCATGAAGAAAACCGCTTATCGCATCGGACAACATACGTTCAAGGCACTTTTGGTACGCGCGAAGGATTTAGCCAAAAGGAGGGAATCCGATTACACTGAGATTTTCTCCCAGTGGTACGGATCATACACTATTCGTGTTTACTATCCTTAGTAGACACATCATGACTTGGAATTGGAACAATTAAACAAATTTAAAAGACAGCACCACTCACTGGTGAACCATAAGAAGAAGAATACACATCACCCCGCGGCGTGTGCGGAGCGAGAGGTCTCTGCCAGCGGCGCCTCTAGTCACACTGAATATGTTCTACTTCTCTAAATCCTAAAAATCTCTTATAGCGATTTGAAACATCGCTGAGACAGTGTGCACACGATATTGACAGCTTTATGTGCCACCACTGCGCTTCTAGTTAGATAGTGCTTATGAAAGCGACTGCATGTGTCCTCATCATAAAATGGCCCGTCTGGATCCTTATCTACCTCTCTTTGAACGTATGAAGCTATGCACTTAGCGGCAAAAGAAATGGCGAGATTAAGAAAAATAAGCTCCAACTCCAACCACCTGACATAATTATTATGTGTTCTCCATGTGTCAAAGTATTATAAGGGAGACACTCGAAAGATTTTGGCATGAAATAATTCTACGAGAACAGAAAACATGGTAAGCTTTTCTTATCACAGAAAAGTTACATTGAGAAGATTATTTCTCGCTTTGGCATGAGTACGCAAATCAGTAAATACTCCTTATCTCGTCAATTTCGATTATCGACTAGCTTACGCCCCTCAAAGTGAGAAGCAAGAGATAGTGTTATGTCTCGAATACCCTATTCTATGCTGTTGGGAGTTTGATGTTATGTTTATTGTATTGCAACAGGCCGAATATAGCACACGCGATGAGTGTTTGTGCGTCACGTATATTGGATCTACTGGAAAGAGCATTGTAATGCGGTTAAAAACGCATTTTTCGTTATTTGAAAGGGACATCTGATGTTGGCCTATGTTACGTAGGGTGAACAGTGAATATTGGTTGGCCGGATACTCAGATTTCGAACCTATGCCTAAGCTGCTGAACTTGATGCTAAAAGATCCTTAACAGATATTGTTCCACTAATTGGAAGTTCGGTTGTAAAAAAAAAAAAAAAGTTTTATTTGGAAAGCTACATTACAACCATCGGTCTCTTTTAATCAACTACCGAAGTCGGAGATATGGCTTTAACAGAAGGCAGTCTAAGGAAGAATTTGGTGAAAAAGGATCTGATTAAGATCAAATGGTTTCCCTAAGATCAAGCGATCGATTTTTGTGATAGCCGATCTATCTGTTTGGCTAAAAGACCCAGTTTACCATGACCGGACTAAACACATTGATGTCCGTTATATCACTTCATCGTTCCGAAAGAAAATCAAGTGAAGAAGATAGGCACCACAGTACAATCAGCGGATGTGTTTTACTAAACAGGAATACACATCTGCGAGCAGTTTCGTCACTGTATAATGCTCACTATTGAAATTGGAAATACGAGCTACTTAGAGCCAAATTCAGGTGGAGATTGTTAGAATGTTATGAATGTTAGCTCTACAGTAGTTTTAGTAATTTTGATCTAAAGGATATTTTTGAGGCGGTGCTTTTACTTTTTTGGGTATATAAAACATAAGGAAAATTCTAGATAGATTGTTTCTTAAGAAGAGTCCCTAGTAAAATAGACTAAGAAACATATCAAGAGAACTTCTGGAAACTTTCTCTCCCTATATAATATATATTATATATATATAAAATATATTAATAAATATAATTTTGTATCCTTGTATTTGAGATGATTGTAATAAGAAAAACTTCCATACAACAAAAAAGGCTCACCATTTAAGTCTTGTCCTAAAACTCCCTGATTTTGATCAGTAAGGGAGGAGAGCATCTGATGATTGCCCTTAGCTACACTAGAAATCCAATAGATCCTAACAGTTGGCGGATTACCCTTTTTCTTTCATCTTTACTACGAAACATTTCAAGCAGACAATCATGTTATGACTTGACATTCTTATTTACGTAATCCAAAACTTTCAGAGAAGTATCGAACAAGAAAGTAAAATAAATGGGTTGAATGTGTTAAATTTCATGATTAATAATAAATGCAATACACTATATTGGGTTGTTTATTAGGGTGCAATTCAGGTTCGGGTCAGTTCTGGCGGTTCGGATGACAGGTTAGCGGTCAGAAAACCCCCAACCCAAATCCAAACCATTTAAAATATTTTAGGGATCAGCTATGTCCAACCAAACCTGTTATAAGTACATCACCCGAACCGGAACCCATTTAACCCGTATATATAACTTGGTTGAGGCGGTTAAAATAGGTTACAAGGGTTGAATAGGTTAAACATGATTTTGGTTAACTCATTTAAAACACCATTTTATTTACAAACGTTGCGCACATTACAGGGTTAAACATGTAGTAACGGGTTGTAGTCAACTAGTTTTAATCCCATTTAACACATATAACAATAAATAAATAATTTGCAATACATCTATATTGGGTTGTTATTAGGGGTGGCAATTCAGGTCGGGTTCGGGTTGTCGGGTTCGAGTTGACAGGTTGGCGGGTCAAAAAACCCCAACCCAAACCTAACCCATTTAAATATTCGGGTCAGCTATGTCAACCCTAACTTGTTTATACATAACCAGAACCTGACCCATTTAACCCGTATATATACTTATTGGCGGGTTAAATAGGTTACAGGGGTTAAATTGGTTAAACAGGTTTGAGATTAACCCATTTAACCCGTTTTATATACAAAAGTTGGCACATTACAGGGGTTAAACATGTTAAACCTTGAGGTGACTCCTAATCTCGAGATTTTATATCTTGAACATTGTAAAGAATTGATAGAACTTTGCATACCCGATGAATGTCTAAGGTTCCAATCTCTAAATCTGAATAATTCAAAGTTAAAGATCCTTAACCTTGGGCCGATTCTGAGTCTGGAGACGTTAACTCTTGTAGGATGTTGTGATTTGGAAGGATTTTACATGCCCTTCGGATGTACAAAGCTTAAATTCCTCAGCCTTAATGGTTCAAAGTTGAGAAACCTTATCCTTGGGCCGACTCCAGATCTCGAGACGTTAAGTCTTGTAAGATGTCATGATTTTGAAGAACTTTTGCCTTTCCTATCTACAAAGCTCAAATCCCTCAGCCTTCATAAGTCACGGTTGAGGAGCCTAGACCTTGGGCTGACTCCAGATCTCGAGACTTTAATTCTTGCTGAATGTGATTTAAAAGCATTTCATATGCCCTTACAATGTCAAAAGCTTAAGTCCCTCAGTCTTAATGGTTAAAAGATAAGGGACCTTCACCTGGGGTCAACTCTGGATCTCGATACATTGAGTCTCGCTGGATGTGATATGGAAGAACTTCACGTGCCCTTTGGACCAAAGCTCATATCCCTCATCCTTAATAATTCTAAGTTAAGGTACATTAGCCTTGGGCCAACACCAGATCTTGGGAACTTGAGTCTTGGTGGATGTGACTTGGAAGAACTTCACATGCCCTCCGGATGTCCAAAGCTTAAATCATGAGCCTCAATTGTTCAAGATTAAAGAACTTTATAATTGGGCCAACTTCGGATCTCGAGATATTAGTCTTATTGAATTTAATTTTATAGAACTTTGCATGCCATCAAGGCATCTAAATCTCATATTCCTTAACCTTGCATTCAACGTTGAGTCACTTGACATTGATCTGACTCCAAAATCTTGAAGATTAAGATCCTTCAAAGACTGATTAATCTAGTAAGAAATTAATGCCTCCTGTTGGCGCGTGTCTAGAAAAGCTTGTCCTACTTAGACCTTAAGTGGATGTGAGTGCGGTCTGAAAAATCTTTTTTTTGTTTGACAAACAGTCTAAATCACTTGAGGTTGGTTCTTTATCAGAGTTACATCTCATTGCGAGAACCAAAATAAATGCCCAACAAACTGCACCGACCCTAATCTTCGAAGTTCCATTTAACATGTTTTATGAAAAAGATGCAGCACGCTTCGTCATCTTGGAAATTTGAGAAGCTTATATCAATAGTCAGGTGTGTTTGCCGCAAATCATTGAGAGTTTTTCCAAAGGTGCACTTCTATATACTTTTTTCGACGAATTTTTTAAGAGTACTCTGTAAAAAAATCACATATGATTTGTAATCACTAAATACATGTGATTTTTCACAATGTGTTTGTGATACAAATACGCGTGATTTTTTCATTGACGTGACCTGCAAAAAAGACCGAAAACAAGTTTTTCGAAGTATAATCGCAGTTAGGATATGTCTACTGAAAGATAAAAAATACCGTCGCGATGTGTATTTATTATAAACGTTTGACGATTTACCCGTTTGAAAGAATATTTTATTTTTAAAAACGAGGTGAAAAGTGCGTTTTTTATTATTTAATAAAAATTGATGGCAAGAAATTGTTCAATGAGTCTATGCTAAATTTTGGGCGGATCAATGTGACTCCTCAATCATCATTATTAAAGTGATGAAAGAATGATACCATGTTATCTATCCTTATAATATAAAAAGACCAGTTTGGTGATATTCAATGAGCAGTGTAACGATTACCCCCCATTAAACTCATTTATGTTCAGCCTTATACATTTTGCCTGTATGATGAGCAACCATAGTCATATCACCGTTTCAGTACCCTCAATTATGATCTAAAACACAATACTTCTATTTCTAAACTCCAGCTTTGTGGTATGAATCCATCGTATTAATTCAACCTTCAGTTTACTACCATGAAATGAGTTACAAAACAACAATAAAGGGAGTATATCTAATTGTCGGTTACAAAAAAAAACAACAAACGCAAAAGATTAATACACCATAAAAATTTTGCGCTTTAAAAACCTTTATGTACTAATGGTGGAAATATGTAACGATAGGTCATGACGATTCTTGAAACCCACCAAAATATAGAAGATCCATAGCAGCACAAGGAGATTTGGATTCAAATACGGTAAAATTGAATATCCTGTTTGATAGTTTGATTTTACATTTGTTTTGATTATTTTACATTCTTCACAAATTCTTATCTTTGCATAGTAGGTGTTGATGAAATGCTTGAAAGGAAGTTTTTTATTTTTTAATGAAAGCGACACAACCTATGGTCCACACATTAAAGTTTCTGATATAATATGAGCGGACAATATTTTTGACAATTTAACTTAATTTAGTATAATACTAGATTAGATTTAAACTCTACTATTATAAATTGTAATATTGGTGGCGGTGAAACCAATATGGTGAAGAAATGTTCGGAGAGGAAAGCAAATATAAGGCTTGAATTAAACAGCATAAAACGCAATTCCTTCATCTAGGAATTAGATATTGCCATTTCCATGTATTTAGTCACTAATATCTTATAACGGATAATATTATACTTGATCGGACTATTCAAATAAGAACTTGAACAGTTAAACCGATACTGATATCAGAAGCAAAACATTTACACATTACGAATGAATTTGTCATTTACACATGACGAATGATTCTGACAGTAGCGAAGCCAATTGGTCCAAAGCATCAGACCTACTAGGTCAACACAGAATGTGCGATGTATGGAGTCCCAAAACCCCAAAATGCAGGTTTTGCTCTAACAAAAATAAAAATGGTTACATTGCTTAAAAATGTACTATACTTGCCACTTTTGTCATTGTATGCAGACAACTATTTTTTTGCCATTGTGTCGCTCAACTTTTAACTTCGTGCTATTGTGTGTATTCTGCGACTATTTCTGCATGTAAAATGACCATTTTACCCTTCAAAATTTGAAAAAAGTAAGGGTAATATGGTCACAAAATACACGCAATAGCAGGAATTTAAAAGTTGAACGATACAATGGCAAAAAAATAATTGTCTACATACAATGACAAAAAGTGACAAGTATAGTACATTTTTAAGCAATTAACCATTTTTATTTTGTTAGACAAACCTGCATTTTGGGGTTTTTGGGACTCCATACATCGCACATTCTGTGGTGACCATAGTAGCGTCTGATGCTTTGACAATTGGCTTCCATACTGACAGAATCATTCGTTCATGTGTAAATGACAGATTCATTCATTCATGTGTAAATGTTTGTGCTTCTGATATCAAGTAATCGGTTTAACTGTTCAAGTTCTATTTTGAATAAGTCAGATCAAGTTAATATTATCCGTAAAAGATATTAGTGACAAAATACATGAAATGCAATATCAAATACCTATCATGAAGGAATGCGTTTTTATGCTGTTTAATTCAAGCCTTCATCATAGCATTCCTCCGAACATTTCTTCACCCATATTGGTTTCACCGCCACCACTCTTACAATTTATAATAGTTGAGTTTACCAAATCTAGCAACATATACTAAAATTAAGTTAAATGTTAAATACGACCTCGTATTATAATCAAGAACTTCAAGTGACCAAAAGGTTGTGACGGCTTATCATAAAGAATAAAAAACATCCTTTCAAGCATTTCATCAAACACCTACTATGCAAAGATAAGATTTATGAAGAATGTAAAATAATCAAAACAAATGTAAAAAATCAAACAACAAAACATGATATACAATTTACAGTATTTGAATCCAATCTCACTTGTGCAGCTATGGATCTCTAACATATTGGTGGGTTCAGAATCAGCAGACCTCTACGTTACATATTTTCACCATTAGTACAAAAAGGTTTTTCAAGCAAAATTTTTATGGTGTATTAATCTTTTGGGTTTTTTTTGTAACCGACAATTAGTTATACTCCCTATTAATTGTTGTTGTAACTGCATTCATGGTTGTAACTGAAGGTTGCATTAATACGATGGATCATACCACAAAGCTGAGTTTAGAAATAGAAGTATCGTGTTTTGAATCATAATTGAGGGTACTGAACCGGTGGAATGAATGGTTGATCATCATACAGGCAAATGTAAAGGCTGAACATAAATGAGTTTTAATGGGGGGTAATCGTTAACACTGCTCATTGAATATCACAAAACTGGATCTTTTATAATATAAGGATAGATAAATGGTTTCATTCTTTCATCACTTTATAATGATGAGTTGAGATCAGCATAGACCCAAAATTTAGCATAGACTCAATGAACAAATTCTTGCCACTCATTTTTTATTAAAATAATAAAAACTCACTTTTCACCTCTTTTTTAAAAATAAAATATCTTTCAAACGGTAAATCGTCAAACGATAAAAAATACACAATCGCGACGAGTATTTTTTATCTTTCAGTAGACATCCACTTCGATATACTTTCGAAAAACTTTTTTTCGATTCTTTTTTTCAGTCACGTCTGAAAAAATCACGCGTAATTTGTATCACAAATCACATGTGAAAATCACATGTGATTTGTGATACAAATCATATGTGATTTTTTCCAGACGTAACTAAAAAAAAATTCGTCGAAAGTATATAGAAGTGCCCCTCTTGAAAAACTCTCAAGATTTGCGCAAACACACTGACCTATAGAAATAAGCTTCTCAAAATTTCCAAATGACGAGGCTGCTGCATCTTCTTCATAAAAACATGTAAACTGGAACTTCGGAAGATTATGGTCCGGATGCGTTGGGCATTTATCTTTGGGATCCGCAATGAGATGTAACTCTGATAAAGAACCAACCTCAAGTGATTTAGACTGTTTGTCAAACAAAAAAGATTTAAACCTCCCACAACCACTTAAGTCTAAGTAGACAAGCTTTTCTAGACATCCAACAGGAGCATTAATTTCTACTAGATATAAACAGTCTTTGAGATATAATCTCTCAAGATTTGGAGTCAGCTCAATGTCAAGTGTACTCAACGTTGAATGACAGAGGTCTAAGGATCTGAGATTTAGATGCCTTGATGGCATGCAAAGTTCTATAAAATTAAATTCAATAAGACTAATATCTCGAGATCCGAAGTTGGCCCAATTATAAAGTTCTTTAATCTTGAACAATTGAGGCTCATGATTTAAGCTTTGGACATCCGGAGGGCATGTGAAGTTCTTCCAAGTCACATCCACCAAGACTCAAGTTCCCAAGATCTGGTGTTGGCCCAAGGCTAATGTACCTTAACTTAGAATTATTAAGGATGAGGGATATGAGCTTTGGTCCAAAGGGCACGTGAAGTTCTTCCATATCACATCCAGCGAGACTCAATGTATCGAGATCCAGAGTTGACCCCAGGTGAAGGTCCCTTATCTTTTAACCATTAAGACTGAGGGACTTAAGCTTTTGACATTGTAAGGGCATATGAAATGCTTTTAAATCACATTCAGCAAGAATTAAAGTCTCGAGATCTGGAGTCAGCCCAAGGTCTAGGCTCCTCAACCGTGACTTATGAAGGCTGAGGGATTTGAGCTTTGTAGATAGGAAAGGCAAAAGTTCTTCAAAATCATGACATCTTACAAGACTTAACGTCTCGAGATCTGGAGTCGGCCCAAGGATAAGGTTTCTCAACTTTGAACCATTAAGGCTGAGGAATTTAAGCTTTGTACATCCGAAGGGCATGTAAAATCCTTCCAAATCACAACATCCTACAAGAGTTAACGTCTCCAGACTCAGAATCGGCCCAAGGTTAAGGATCTTTAACTTTGAATTATTCAGATTTAGAGATTGGAACCTTAGACATTCATCGGGTATGCAAAGTTCTATCAATTCTTTACAATGTTCAAGATATAAAATCTCGAGATTAGGAGTCACCTCAAGGTTTAACATGTTCAATGGTGTGTAACTAAGGTCAAGGAATCTGAGCTTATCAAGAACCTATCATATACAGAAGAAAAAAAAAGATGAATATATTTTGATATAATAAC
>BQNB010146205.1:0-16608 GCA_026074375.1 Tanacetum coccineum
TCAAAACGACCACGAAACACTCAAAAATCACATAAAACGAGCAAAAGCTAAAGTCTAAAGGTATAAGCTACCATGCTCAAACCACGGTTGTCACACTTGCCCGACACGATCCATGGCAGTGTGATGGTAACTAAGCCAAAAACTATGCAGGATGCCATTGAGTTCGCCACTGAACTCATGGGTGTGATTGTTATTCTTATCTCTACTCATCCACACAAGGTTATATCAAAAGCTTAATCTATTCATATTTAAGATTTTATGTGTTCATATGCTTTACTTAGTTAAATCACCATCTAGGGTACTTTTGAATATGTAAAATGAATATTTACTTATGACTAATATTTTATGAACTTATTTACATGTCACATGGATGATAATATGATGTTAAAAAGGATGTATAAGTGTTTTAACATGTTGTTTAAATTTAAACATGTTTATGAACAAATTAGGGTTTTAAAGATTTACTTAATAAATTACAAGTGAAAATGGTAAAATAACATGTTAATCTTGTTATCTTGGACTCACATGAGCAAAGTATGAACTAATGAATTTAATATATGTAATACATAAGATATAATTGTTGTAAAGTAGTTGTAACTAAGTGTTGAATCTAAATGGTACAAAAATCAGGCTTAAAACATGTCTAAATCGCAAAACCTCAAACTTTCTATTTTGGTTCGATTTTGAAAGCAACCATATTATGTTTTATAAAGAAACTTAAAAAACAGATTAATAACGAAGAAGATACATTAGTTACGAGTTTACGACGCTAAATACTTTATAAAAATAAATTTTATAAAAAGTTACTATTCATGGCAGAAACTTATACTTTGTAAACATCAATAATATGATAAAACTTTCAATTACGAGAACGTGTTCGAAAGAATCGCTAAAAACGGAGCTATAACGAATAAGATACGACTAAAACGGGTTTTACGTTAATTAAAAGTATAAAAACGATTTTATAGCTGTTATGAATAGTAAAACACTATTCATCACAGAATCTCAAAAACCTAAAAATGTGATTTTATGATCACTCGTCTTAATACGAAAGCGTGGGGGTAAGAAATACGAGAAACGGACTTAAAACGACAAAGTTATGTCATTTTTACTAAAGGCGTAATTATAAACGTTTTTACTTTATAATTACGATTTCACCAAACGATTAGATGGTGATATAGCTATATAGAATATATATGTTATTAGTTATAGAAGTGCTATATTACTAGTGTATTGAATACTGATTCGACCTATATTAACTAGGTTGCATTCGGGCGTTAGCGTGACGCGTTTTTACTTGGGATATTTTATTATCAGTTTACTCACTCAAGGTGTATCACCATCTATTCGTTTAAGTGAAATCGTAATTATAAAGTAAAAACGTTTATAATTACGCCTTTAGTAAAAATGACATAACTTTGTCGTTTTAAGTCCGTTTCTCGCGTTTCTTACGCCCACGCTTTCGTATTAAGACGAGTGATCATAAAATCACATTTTTAGGTTTTTGAGATTCTGTGATGAATAGTATTTTACTGTTCATAACAGCTATATAATCGTTTTTATACTTTTAATTTACATAAAACCCGTTTTAGTCGTATCTTATTCGTTATAGCTCCGTTTTTAGCGTTTCTTTCGAGCACATTGATGTTTACAAAGTATAAGTTTCTGCCATGAATAGTAACTTTTTATAAAATTTGTTTTATAAAGTATTTAGCGTATCTTCTTCGTTATAAATCGGATTTTCGAGTTTCTTATCATTTTGGAATCCTCATGAGATGTACTATCTTTATAAAACATAATATGGGTGCTTCCAAAATCGAACCAAAACAGAAAGTTTGAGGTTTTGTGATTTAGACATGTTTTAAGCTTGATTTTTGTACCATTAAGCTTCAACACCTTATTACAACTACTTCACAATATTTCTATCTTATGTTTTACATATATAATATACATTAGGTCATACTTTGCTCAAGAATATCCAAGATAACAAGTTTAACATGTTATTTACATCATTTTCATTTGCAACTTATTAAGTAAATCATTAAAACCCTAATTTGCACTTAAACATGTTTATACTTAAACAACATGTTAAAACACTTATACATCCATTTTAACATCATATTAGCATCCATGTGACATGTAAATAAGTTCATAAAACATTAATCATAAGTAAATATTCATTTTACATATTCAAAAGTATCATAGATGGTGATTTAACTAAGTAGAACATATGAACACATATAATCTTAGTTATGAAAATATAAAGGTTTAAAGAGGACCTTATGATGAACAATGATGATAGAAAACATAATCTAAACCCTTGTTTAGATTAAAAACCAAAGCTAGCACACTTGAAAACCCTAATTTCCTTTTCTTGCTTTCTTGCTTTCTTACTTGCAAATGCTTAACCAAGTCTTGGATCCTTCTTAGAATACCTTAAATATGATGTGTGTATGCTTGTATAATGATAGAAAATCAAACTATGGATTTGTTTTGGTTAGGTTTTTTTTTGAGCCGTGGGTTTAAGAGAGGAGGAAAAGAGAGTTTTGTGATTTTTCTAGTAATGAAGTGAAGTGTATAAGTCCCTAGCTCACATATGCATGCATATATATACTACTTGGAAGATATTATGAAGATATTTGATGTCTAGTGGAAGTATGCAAGGTGGAAAGACTTGGAAAGAAAGTTGAAGCTTATCTTGGATAAGTTTGGCTAGTCATGAGTTCAAGTGGATGCAAGATGCATGTATGGAGATATTTGTGAAGTTTCCTTGGTCCAATCTTATCCTCCTAGTCATATATACACGAAATCATGCTTGTGTATAAGTTAGGATATGTTTTGATCTTTTATATAATGAATACTTGCATTATATTAAGTATAATGTAGGATAGACTTAATAAAATGTATAACTTGCACATGGTAGAGTTTGATTTGAATTCTTTTCAGGAGGAATACATATAATGTGATTAAATACTTGAAGTTTTAAATAAACTTTAAGCATTGGGTATAATTTTGGGTATTTGGATGAAGCGCAGATAGTAACGTGCTTCCAGGAAGCCTAAAACGTATTTTATCGCGAAACGTAAAACTTAAACGTAGCCAATAAAAAATAAAATGTGCAATGTTAATAATTATCCTCTAAAAAATCATATAACAGTTGCTTGATGCTAAACAATTATTGTTTAATGCCAGTTTACCATGATGATCATTTTTAGTTTACGCGATTTAGCTTAAGGATTACGATTTAAAAGCAAACGCGTAAAACCCTAAAAATAAATTGTGAATTACATAACGTCGTACAATGACCTAAAATACGAGGTGTTATAAAAATGCCCTTAAATGATTCGATTTCACACTTGCTTTTTAAAGTTCATCTACGCTTAAATAAAACCGTTTAGGATTTACTAATAAGATGGCATAGTTTTAGCTTTTTGTCTAAGTCAGAAGGTATCATCATATACTACTACTGCCACCGGACACTTTCGATACACCAGAAAGGGTAATAAGGCCCCTCGATTCTGGGTATGAATGTTGGTCAGTTCAGGCTAAAAAGTAATTATTGGGTATGATTATACTGCATTGCACGCCATACTCAAGTAGATTGCTTTTTCATGAACATTCGGAGTTCAGTTCTGGCTGTAATACAATAAATAATATTTGTTGTGCAGGTGGAAGCTACAAAGAAGAAAGTCAAAAAACCCAATGTACATGTTGCAGAGTTGGTTTATGGGGCAATGCTTCATGCAGATGTGCAACAGGCAGTGGAAAAAGAGTTTGAATTATACACATAAGAGAGTTTGAAAAAGGTGTATACGTCGCCAAACTGGAGGCGCTCAAAAAGGTGTGTTTTTCACACTTCTTAGTATACTTTTTTGCATGTATAAGATGCACGAACTGACACTTGGCAAAACAGTTGCAGCAAGGTGATCCAATTGAAAACGTACAAGGAGCATGAGAAACGATGTAAGGCATGTATGATTGAAATTTAAAAATGCTTCTCTATATCCCACATCACACATGAAACACAACATTTTCCGTAAGAAAATTTACCAAGTCAAAATACCTACATCTTATCTTTTTGAATCATTATTAATACACCAGTCCTTATTCAACTTAGTACAAAATGTGACTTGAATTCTTTTTGTATGTAGAGTTGTGTTACAAGGGAATTTTGATCATTTGGGGTCATAATCTATGACTTCTACTAAACCTAAAAGTAACAAATCATTTTGCTCAGGTGGGCTATTGGGCACAAAGTAACGACATGGGATACGCAACATGTGGCGAGCAGATTCACAAACGAGTCGGGGTCTGATACAGGTCTTCATCCAAGGCATTTGAGAGACAAAGGAACCCATTTCACCTGAAACGAGACCATGCAAGATGAGGCCAGCTTTTGATAGGCCATCCGTGGGAATGCGCATTAAAGAGCCAAAACCCAAAAAGACCGCCCTTCCATTAGTAAAACCCAAAAACGAACCCGTTAAAGATGACACAACACAGACAGAGGTCCCTCTTTCGATTACTGGGGGAGGTAATTTGTTTTTTTATAAGTTGTTTCTTATGGGTTAAGAGGTGGTAAAATTAATGGATCTATTTGGAACATCTGAGATATGCCCATAAATATGAGAAACAAAATTTAGTTGTGATTTATGGTTTCATATAAAACTATTAGAAACTAAGAATATGCGACGTTTCTAAATGGAGGACAATTTAATGTAGTTTAGTTATATAACTAATATATTAATATGCACTTGTCTTTAAGTGAATAGCATGTACCTTATCTTAGTCTAAAAACTTGAACATTGTTTTTTTTCAGTTAAAGAATCACAAGCCTTCACTGTCGACGGCAATGCGCACGATGCACGCCAAAATTATATGTGAATAGGTTTTCTGAGGTTCTTATTCAAAGTTTGGGGGGGGGGGGGGGGGGGGGAGGGGGGTTACTGGGGGGGGGGTGGGGGGGGGGGGTGAGGATGTGGGGGGCGCGGGTAGGCTGTTAACTGTTGGGCGTACCACCATCGCCCCGTAGTCAATATCCGTGTGAGCGTGCGCTTGAAGGGTGTTGTGTCGCTACACTGCGACGCCTGCACGACATCCTCGCACTCACCTCGTGCGTCATCACTCGTCTACCAGGCTCTCGCGACTGACCAAGATTCTCAGATACTATGTTGAAGTGAGGATGCACATCATACATAACTCTGCATGCTGGAGTCAGCACGCGCTGCTACTACTACTCGATGACTCTCTAGCCGTATTTTTAGCTAACTAGTGGACAAGTCTCATGAGACATGGTTATCACAGCCACCATCACCGGCGTAATAAACGCCTGTCCCGTTAGGCATGGGCTTCTTAAACTCTATATATTTATCCTCAATCGCGCACTCTCATCTATCATCGTCCAGGTGCCGTCGCCTGCGACTTGGTCCCCGTGCCTACTCATGCACTCCCCCTATTCAGCCCTGACCCCTATCCAATACACTTGCTTTATCCCCTATGCTCTTTGAGATGCTATCATTACGGTTTTGGCTTAGGAATAATTGCTGATTTGAAAAAAGATTTTTGAGAAAACAGACGTGGGGTAAACATGTATGTTGATCATCGGGATTAACAACACCGATGAAAAGGCCAAGGATAACGTTGCAAGTGAGGTTATAATGGTTTTAGCAAGATTAGATTTCGCGTGGCTGAAAATGTTTTTGAAACATTACTTGACCTGTTGACTTAGTTTTTTTGTTTAATTTCCCTCGAGTCATGAAACTGAGTTAGCTAGGCAAGTTTAAATGATGTAATGACTAAGTGATTATTTGCTTTAATTATGATACTTGCATTTAATTATTATTAAAATAGGAATTTAAGTATTCACTTTTAGCATCATGTTGACAGATTTCGTCATACTTTTTAATTCTGTATTGTGGTTCATTTTCTTGGGTCAAGAAGTACAAAACTGTCACGAATACCGTTCAGGGGAATGGGAATTTACCGTATCATGGATATGATTTACCGTATCATGGAATGATTTAACGAAACTGTTATTGTACTATGTTTGAAACTTTTAGCTCGCACCAGATTCACGTCAAGTTCTCTACATACTTTCGGATGTAAAACATCCCGCGGCAACGCGCGGGCCAAAATCCTTGTTACATGCAAAGTGTAATATATTACTCCGTATAAATAAAATGTTTTCTTTAGAATTTTTTAAATATGAAAATAGAATAACTTTCTTATCTTTCATCAATTAAACAAGCATTTCTCTACTAAAAAAAGAAAGAAAAGAATGATCACAAAAAATCAATAATGTGCTTCAAGAACCACACGAGTGTCCACTGGACTGAATGAAATATAAGGAAAATGTGTGTTTCAATATGCTAAAGGTAGTATCTCACCCAATGTTTAGCAATTTGTGTTCTACTTGACCAGTGCAACCGGCTCAGTTAAAACAGTTTTTCTGGGACCAATATTAATTAAATGAGTACGAAGTTTTGAACCCAGTTTGACTCATCGATATCTATCTCACATGTCATAAGCAAGACATGTAAGATAGATTATTTAAGATTGTTGGTATGTGACTCGAGAGTCGAGACGACTCGGTTCATGAAACCCGATCGGATTTTGATTTTCTTTCTTGCTTTTCTTTTTTACAATAAACTTTCTTCCTGTTGATGGAAATGAAATTGATGAATTGCTGATATTGCCATGAACAATCTATTATAGCTAGGATATTGAGTTTTATTTACATTGTAATAAACACAACCCAAGTGAAGGATTTAGGAGTGGTGACTAAGCCCAAAAAAGTCACTTGTGCGTTACGTCATGTCACGTTAGGCATTTATTCTTGCTATCACACATCAAATACCCGCTCTTTAACTCACCCAAGCAAAAACCATTTTTTTTAAGGACTCATCACACCCATTATAAAAAAACTTCTATTTCATTTCACTCAAGCCCAAATTATGTCCACTAATATGTCGCCACTCGCGTGACGCCGTTACTGTACATAATCCTCTAACATTATATTTTGATATGTTTACACGCACATAAATCTGATAAACCGGTTTTTTGTATTTGTTTTATTAGTTAAATGTATTCGGGTATCGTTTGCTTATGAGTGTGTTTGGCAAAGACTAGCAGAACAGTAAGCATTAGGCGTGAGCTGTAGCGGTTTTTTTATTAAAATGTTGGATAACATAGTTGTATTTGTAATCCTAATGTGTAATAAACAGCTTTGATGCTCAACGCTATTATAATGAGTATTAAAAAGCCTTTCTGCTACTTGCCAAACAAGTATTAAAAATTAACCGTGAACAATCATTCATCACTAGTTTTAAATGCCCTGAATGTTCTACTACACACACCCTATCTCTATATGAGTTGTGTTATGAATACCCTCTTAACCCACTGAAAGTATAGATTCTACAACCTCCACCGCCTCCGCCTCCCCCTCCCCCTCCCCCCTCTTCCTTTGACCTTTTTTTTAGTATAACACATTTTTTTTCATTTTATGTTTTGTTTTTTTTACAATTTATTATTTTTGACTTGTCAAACTTTATAATTTTTTGTCCGTACTTTTCGTTTCACAGTTTTATAACCGGAAACAAAATTATAAAATAAAAAAATAATAAAAACACAAAAAATTAAAAAAAGGTATTTGCCACTTTAGGAGGATTAATAACCTACCCCTATCTATATAAGACAAATTTAATTTTTCGCAAATTATAGTATAAGATGCAAAATGATACCTACCATTTTCACATACACACATAAAAGAAGTAAATAAACTGGTTGTAGAATAATTAATAATTTAATTCACAAAAAAAACACTACTTTAAAATAACACCATAAACACTCAGGTACTGTTACTGTACATCACAAGACTCCCACACACTCACTACTACTAGTACTTCATATTTTACTTTAAATAACAAACAAACAAAAAAAAAACAAATCATCTATTTATCATCCAAATGGCCAACAACCACCCACACTACTCCGTGGTCGCAACCACCGTCAAACTTGTCCCGTATTCGTCATAACATCTGTTCCAGCACGCACTCATTAAATCCAATAAATCTTTCCGAACACTTATAGGCATGATGGTGATATTTATAATAATAATCATAAGGCGTTAGTTATATATTCCACCACAGCGCGTGCTTTAACCGGCGAATATGTCAGGTACTCTC
This sequence comes from Tanacetum coccineum, assembly GCA_026074375.1. Taxonomy (NCBI): domain Eukaryota; kingdom Viridiplantae; phylum Streptophyta; class Magnoliopsida; order Asterales; family Asteraceae; genus Tanacetum; species Tanacetum coccineum. The sequence goes on from BQNB010146205.1 coordinate 8,184, forward strand.
TTCAGACGCTGGAGCTACTTCTTCTGTGTTGCTGGGCGTATGGATTTTGGTTTCTGGTTTTTGTCTCTTACAAGCGAAATATTATCCAAACAGGTTGGCTTTTATCTCATCTTTAGCTTGTGTTTATATGTGATTTATTATTTGTTAGTTTAAAACATGCACACGCAAACATATGATTTATACCCGCCACGGTTTCATTTCTAAATAGTTAACTTTAATGTACTTTCACATATCTATAGTTCTATACTACATGTAAATATATAAAAACATTTGATTAAAACTTAAAAACTTAAACAACATAAACTAATGTTGTTGGTCATCCTTTATAAAAAATCAAGCCATCCATGTCGTCGTGTGTATTTAAATACTTAATTACCAATTTAAACCATAACTTTGTTAACTCTTGTCGCGATGCGCCGGGTAATCTGTTAGTATTAGATATGGACTAGTTACACTTATACTACAAGATTTTGGAGACGGACAGGTGTTGATAATCAATATTTTTGACAAAAAAAAATTACACTGCAAAAAGTTTTACATGAACAGAGAACCCCATTGGACTTTAATGGGCTATAAATATAATTCTATACTACATATGATTAGTGATTTCCAGGACTATTTTTATCGTGTTACTGTAATTTTTAGAGTATATATCTATAAACTACAATGCAATTTTTTTCAAAATCTGTTTATCGCAAAAGTGAGGTTTCAAATTCTCCAACCCTTTGAAGCTTTGTATCATACTAATATATTTATATCAATGTATACTCTTTAAGGCTTTAAACTCATCTTATAATCCAATTTTCTCTTCAAAAAAACTTTTTACCATTGAAGTGTTTTATAATAATCGGTTGTTAAGTTTTATAATGTGAAAGTGATAACAGCATTTGTTTTATTGGCTTTGTTATCACTATTTTTTTTGAAGTTATAATTTCTACGCACCTAGCTTGTAAGAGGGTGTTTGGAATTGCTTATTTTTTTCCGCCTTTTATGATTATGTGTAGTAAAGTAGCTTTCTAGCCAAACACACTTTCTACTTACCTGCTTATTTCTAAGCATACAAGCATTTTTTTATAAGCAACTACTGGCAAAAGTTCAACATAGACCCAGAATTTAGCATAGACCCAATAAACCAATCATAGCCACTCATTTTTTAATTAAAATAATAAAAACTCACTTTCCACTTTTTTTTTTAAAATTAAATATCTCACAAACCGTTAATCGTTACGCAAAACAAAACATACCATCGCGACGAGAATTAAATCATCTTTCTATAGAGGGGCACTTCTATATATTTTCGACGAAATTTTCTTCGAATTTTTTTTTAGATACGTCTTGAAAAAATCACATGTGATTTGTATCGCAAATCACATTTGATTTTATGAAATCACATGTGATTTGTATCACGTGATTTTTAAAATCGAAAAAAAGTTCTTCGAAAGTATATCGAAGTGGATGTCTACTGAAAGATAAAAAAATACTCGTCGCGATGGTGTATTTTTTGTCGTTTGACGATTTACCGTTTGCAAAATATATATATTTTTTTAAAAGGTGGAAAGTGGGTTTTATTATTTTGATGAAAAAATGAGTGGTTAGGATTGGTTCATTGGGTCTATGCTAAATTTTTTGTTTATGTTGATCTCAACTCAGCAACTACTTGTTTCGTATTGTTTATTTGATATCAAATTAAAATTGTTTTTTACTCTCATATTTAACCTTGAACCTTTGGTAAATATATTTGATTTTAAACTTATACAAAAAATGTTTTTATAACCTTTAACAAAATAAGCAATTCCAAACGCTATTTCTGTAAGTACTTACTTGTAAGTACTTTTTTTAAGCAGAAAAAACAAGCAACCCTAAACACCCTCAAAGTGCTTATTTGCAAGCCAAAAAGATGACCAGTAATTTTTTAGTGAGGAAAATTTCACTCTTTATTTGTGACAATGATCTAGATTGTGGAGTGTGCAAGGTGGTTTTAGATTTTATTAATTGGCCTATAGTATAGATAAAATGCATCAATGAATAGTACAGTATGTATAATTGTAGGGGTAGGTTATTAATACCTCCTAAAGTGTTAGTAATACCCCCCTAATTTTGTAGGTTTTTTATAAAAAAAAATTTGGTAAAGGGTTACACCGGTAAAGTTTTTTATTTATTTATAATTTTGTTTATGTTATAAAACCGTAAAACAAAAAGTGTGGAACAAAAATTATAAAGTTTGATAAATCAAAAGTATGAAACTATCAAAAAATACACGACATAGAAAAAACAATGTTTTACTATAAATGGTGGAGGTGGCAGAATCTTGTAATTACGGTGGGCGGGGGTATTAATAACACTATTGTACTCTGAACATTATTTTCACTGTAACAGTACCTGCTTTTATGGCTCATTGCTTTTTTGCCTTTTGCTTTTTGTGTGACATGCACAACATACTATTACAGTATTATTTTTGGCATATCCATTTTACTTTACTTGCCCAAAAAGAACAGCTCACTGCTGCTGACTAGTCATTTAATCATTTTATCACTTATTTGTAACTTGTACCTTGGTCAATTTACAATTTTTTAATCTTTTAACCATATTACCTGCTTAGAACTTAAAGGTTGCAGGGGTAAATATGGAATAAATTCGTAAAAAAAAGTTACACATTGGTTGTAATTCTTGCATACATTCATAGCCCAATATTTTGGAATAGTGGGAGTATTAAGTAGTGCAAATCTTTTAAAGTCAAATTGTGGCTAGCCAGTTTTTAAGCCTTGTTATATCATTGATGGCCTCATCTGTTCTAATGTGTGGTTTTAACAATAGCAACTAAGGTGTATTGTTTTCCATAACTTATGTTAGGTTTTGTATGGTTCCCTACAAAGTTTATTACTGTACTGTATTGAGTTATAAGCACGTGACTTACTGCAATAGGTAGGGGTGGAGCTAAGAGCAGATGGGCGGGGACCTCCTCCCATAAAGATTACATACTATTTTAACTGCTTCGTGGTTTTGGTTGGTATATTATTTGTTACTGCATTAAGAAAAAAGAAATGACCATTTTTTATTGTTTGGACGAAGAAAAATGCTTATACTTATTCAAGAGTAAGTGAGTTGTTTTAATAAGCACTTTGAGATTGCTAATTTCAAAATGATTATTCTTGGTGGATTCGAAGTTTCTAAGTTTATCCTTGGGGTGAAATAAATTGTTCTTGTTAATTGGATTATTTGTTTTTGCTTATAAGCATAGGTTGTTTGAATAAGAAATTCGAAACATCCCCGTAGTTGGTAACCTTTTTTTTCTTAGACCACCCATCCTATAACATGGATCTTCCTGGGTACCCATGCAATTCTATATAAATTACTTAAGTTTTGTACCCTTATATATGTCAGTGTTGTGGATTTGCGTGCATAGCATATTGACGGAGTCTTTTTGAATCCTGCCAAAAGTAAAGATATTTTCAGCACATCGTGCAATCATAATAAATGTGTAAAAGGACAATACTAAGATTTGGTGATTACTATAAGTATGTGTTGGTTACTTGGTTCATACATCAATCTGATGTTCAGTGTTCGTGTTCTACTTTTCATATTAACTAATATAATTTTGGTCTAGAAAAGAGTGGAAGTGAATCTATGATACTTTTTCAATTCATGATTCATGTTTGGTGAAATTTGTATAGTGTCTCTTTTCGTGGATCCACAATGAAATAATATATGTATGCACATGCTTACATGTGCATCCTACTCCCTTCCGGTACTATGAAAGCCAACTGCGATATCATGCACCTTCAGAATTGGTAAAGATCATCTATTTGTTTGGACAATATCAATAAACACATCAAACCGTGTCATGAGCACCACAGATAGGAAACTTTTGTCTTTGGTGTTAAAATGATGGACTGATTTAACATAAATGTTAATGTTTGAAAGTACCACATTTTAAAAAAGTCAAACTTGAGCTCTTTGACAGAGTATAGCTTAGCTTGCCATGCTAATTCCTTGTTATTAACGGTGGCAATAGGTCATGACTTCAGGTCAAAACAGGCAAATATTTTGTATGAGTCGACTTCACCCACTTCTTTTGTGCAAGAATCAAGATTGTCATTATATTATTATTATGTCAACTGTTAAGTATGATTACAGTAACAAACTTATGTTCTTTAAAAAATGGTATAGGAGGTTTTTATTAGATGGCTAAGTTACGTTGATCGTTGACCGTTGACTTATTCGGCCCAAACTTAATTGTGAGTTTGGGTCCATTATGTTTTAGGGTTTGCATTGCTTAATTATTAAGCTATGTACAAATGGGTCAAAACTGCCACATGCACTTATTGTCATCCCTTCTCCTATCAGAATCTAAGCAGAAAGCTGGTTCATATATTATCTGGATTGCTGTATATGGGTAGCTGGCCACTTTTCAGGTTTTTTTCGATTGCCTGTCATTTCTTTTTCTTTTTGCTATAAATGAAGTTTTACCGGCAAGTCCTACATATATCGACCAAATTCTTACAGTTGATATCTCAATCCTAGATTAGTACATCAACAGATGCTCGCTATTTTGCTGCTTTAGTGCCCTTGCTGAACTGTGCAAGACTTCTTGTTCACGGTCTTTCACTGGTAACTAATGAAGATCTCATAAAATCAGTCACTCGAGAAGGGAAACCAGAGTAAGTTATCGTAACACTATCCTTAATAATTTGTTTTACATTCCAATAAGTTCCAAAAATTTAAAATACACGTGACGATTTCGACCCATCTATTTATGGGTGTATTCCGGTTATGTTATATCTCTAACGCGTCAAACGGATCAAATAAATAGATCAAAAGAAATGGACCAAATGAGTCCAAGATCGCAAGATTTATAGTTTTAATGCATAAAGCATTTAAATCATTTTATTCAAAAAAACTTATCTTGTTGTCAATGTGATAGATATTTTGTAAACATGTTTGACCTGTTTTGACCCAATATTAACCCGCTCATTTTGCCAACTCTACAGGGAATTGCTTAGAGGACCGTTATATTATGTTTTAGTGTTGATTGTTTGCTCTATTTTCTTCTGGCGTGAGTCACCAATCGGTGTTATTGCACTCTCGATGATGTGTGGTGGCGATGGTATCTATTCTAAGTCTTGTGTTTTTATCTTTCGCTTCATACTTCATAGGCTTCTTTCTAACATAATAATTACAGGCATTGCAGATATCATGGGCAGAAGATATGGAATCCATAAAATTCCGTACAACTTACAGAAGAGTTGGTGTGGTAGCATCTCTATGTTTATAGTCGGTTTCTTAGTCTCAATTGGGTACGTGACCTCATATTAAGTATGGGAAAATATGCTTTTGACCTAGCGGTAGCAAAATATGCGAGACTTGCGGGTTGATTTGGCCCAAAACATACATAACATGTCAGATATAATGATCATAAAATTAATAATAATCTAAATTTCTGGATAAAATGAGTTGGTAGGTTTTATGAAAATATGATTACACTTTTGGTGGCTTTCTAGTTTCAACTCATTTAGCCCGTCTCTGTTAAAATTATATTTTCTTTTACGCGTTGGATCTGTTTGAGAATTATATAATTTTTATCCTCTTAAGATGCATACACTGCTTGAAAATTCTGCATCCGCCATTGGGTGTTGCTCATATTCAATTTGTGTTGGCTTTCTGCAAACTGAGATAATGGGGGCTATTTGACCTTATCCAGGATGCTATTCTACTTTTCAATGTTTGGGTACTTTGAGCTAGACTGGTACCCAACAATTGGGCGAGTGGCGCTGGTGGCGTTGGTGGCAACACTGGTGGAGACACTGCCGACTAAAGGAGGCGTAGATGACAATATCTCTGTTCCTATGGCAAGCATATTACTTGCATATTTGACTTTCGGCTTCCAAGCTTGATCCTTTTTCATTTATGTTGCAAATGAATCCTTTTTGTTGTGTGATAAATTCTTGATAGGGAATTTTCGGGTAATAGATGTTGAGTAATTCCGTTCTTTAATTATTTAATGGTAAATTTAAATGATGTTAAATGAAATGGATGATGTAGTTTTTAGTGTAGCTTGTACTGAAATGATCGTCATCTATGTCCAGTCCTTCCACATTTGCTTGATCTAGTTTCACTTTTATACTGTTAAATAAACTCGTTTCACTGCATACGGTTAGTATTGCCCCTATATTGGAAATTTATGATTGATAAGTGTTCTAATACGGGTCAAAATGTTTGACGAAATATATCTAGATTTTGCTTCATTAGCAAAGAAAGAAAAAAGCATCATAAAAACTGTGTTTCTGGCCAGACTATTAAGTTATCGTACTTCAAGTTTCAACTATTTACTCGGCCTGAGTTGCAAAACCAAATTAGTAACCAAACCACTTAATAAACGATCAAACAAGAGAGATACACTGTCCCGAAACAGAACACTTGGGTTCATAGACGATCATCATGTCACATAACGTACAATAGCTGTAAAATGTTAGTATTCCATTATTGGGTGAAATCTTTGACAGCAAGAGGCTCATACCATTGAGGACCAAATCCGGCAGTTTTTCTTGCTGCCTCATTGAAAGGAGGCTTTAACGGTCCCCTGAAATACGCCCTCACAACCTCATGGAACTTCTTAATTACTTCATTACTTTCTTCTTCTCCATTATCTTCCACATTTTCACATGATATCGTGGTTTTAGATCGTGAGCACAGATACTTGAACCACTTCACTCCAGCAGCACAATGAGTGATTTCTTCAGGGTAAATCACTTTCTCCAGTAAATCAGCAGTTTGGTTGTCACCTCCGTTTCGGAAACGAGAGATGGTGGTAGGCAGGACATCCAGTCCTCTTGCCTGTGATTTTAATCAACTCTATGAGGTCAATGAAGTAATTTCTTATTAGAAGTGGAAAAATAGACGGGATTTAGTGGCGTGTCTAAATGAAATTTGATAAAAACATGTAATTGTATGTGTTGGTCAAAACCGGGTTTGTATGGACCACCAAGTCACCAACAGTTCTATTCTGTTGGTTGCAATCGGCAAACAACTAATACATTAAACATGATTATAAAAACTATAATATCAAAATATTACTGAAACTTCTTATGAATAAAAAATTTTGGTAAGTTGTAAGCATTTGAATGAAGTTACACCTTTTTGACTAATTTAATCCATTCAACAAATTTGGCCCGTTTCCTGTTTAGCCGATCATTAAAGTTGACCCGTTAACAAAAAGTATGCAGAAGGGAAAGGAGGATACTGTATTACTGTAAAAGAAAGACAATGTAAGATTGTTAACGTAAGGCGTACCTCATGAACACAATGCTCCACTGCAAGACGTGCAAATAAGTCTTTCGATGTAGCAACAGCTGAGTCCCACAAACCATCATGAGCTGGGAGAGCTCCATAGAAAGAACCCAATTCCTCAAGCCGGGCAGCAAGGAGAGTGAAGTGACGACCTTCATCTTGTGCAACTCTTACAAAATCATCAAAGAACTCTCTTGGCATCGACTCTTGCTTACCAAAACGTGCAATTATGTCCTGTTTGAAAAATAAATATACATAACCAATAAGCTGCAATATTAGATAATACATAAACTATTTGACCAAATAGATTTAGGAGGTTGTATGCATTTAAAGTAAACTTTGGGTAGCTTATAGCCATTTTGACCCATTTTACATGTGGCATTTTAGGCTTCACTATTCGATTTAACCCATTTGACCGCTAGAACAAATACATAACCCAACTCAGCTCATATATAAGTTAAAGGGCTCCGCTTGTGACCTCTAGTTTACCGCATGATATTAAAGCATAACCTCTATTTCATTTAATTTAGCAATCACTATCAATTCTAAAACTTAGAACAGAAATTTATCTGTAACCAACAAAAGCAAATATCCATATTGAAATCGACAGAGTCTACCCAAGACAAATCAATAGCCCAGCTTTCGGTATGAACAAGACTGTGCACAATGGCTTGTCTGCTCTGCAAGCTTCCGGCTTTCCCGAGCTTCGGCATTAGACTAGGCGACACTAGCTTCACCTGCACAACAACATTTCAACGACGATTACCTACATTAAAGAGCCAAGATCATGACTAGCACCTTACTTTCACAAAATGTACAAATTTATGTAATGTAAAAAACTTTGTTTATCAACACCCTAAGTCATTGCACTTGTATATTGTGTTCGACCCTGTGAGTATACAAAGAAGTGCTTTTTTAGCTTATTTGTCGGGATTATGAGCTTATGTAAAATAATTTTTTAACTGGCTTATGAGCTTCTCAACTTAAATAAGCAATAAGCTCAAGCTGATGAGCTCATAAGCTATCAAAAACGAGCTTATCGGTTTTTCAAATTTTGAATAAGCTCATAAGCCTATAAGTTGGGGAGAGTTTGTTTAAGCTTATGTTTCATAAGCCCATTCTTCAGGCTTATTTTGAAACT
>BQNB010146206.1:0-14115 GCA_026074375.1 Tanacetum coccineum
AGATCTATAGAGACAGATCACGATGATTGATTGGCTTATGCCAAAGTGATTATATTGAAAAAATCTTAAAGCGATATCACATGGAGAATTCCAAACGTAGAAGTATCCCCATGCAAGATAAGCTTAGATTGAGTAAATCACAAGGTGCTTCTACACCTACTGAGTTAAAGCGCATGCAAAATGTTCCATATGCCTCGGCTGTGGGTTCTATTATGTATGATGTAAGATGTACTTGCCCTGATGTTGCGTTCGCTCAAAACATAACAAGCCAATTTCAACAGAATCTAGGTGATCTTCACTGGACTACTGTTAAGAACATTCTAAAGTATCTCATGAGTACTAAGGATATGTTTCTAGTTTATGAAGGTGTCCTAAAATGAGAGCTCAGGGTTTCTTGCTACACTGATGTTGGATATCTGACGGATGTTGATGATCTCAAGTCTTAGACTAGATATGTATTCGTTTTGAATGGAGGTGCTGTTGATTGGAAGAGTGCTAAGCAAAGCATTTTCGCTACTTCATCTGCAGAAGTTAAGTATATTACTGCCTATGATGCTTCTAAGGAAACCGTTTGGGTTAGGAAATTCATTTCTGGGCTTGGTGTTGTTCCCATAATTGAAAAACCCATAAGTATTTATTGTGATAATACTGGAGCAATTACCATAGCTAACGAATCTGGAATCACTAAAGGCGCTAGACATTTCCGAGCCAAAGTTCACTATCTTCGTGAAGCTATTGAATTTGGTGACATAAAGTTAGAAAAAGTTCACACATATGACAACTTAGCTGATCCTTTTACTAAAGCGTTGGCTTTTCCAAAGCATTCAGAACATACTAGAAATATTGGAATGCTTCCAGCTAGTAGTCTCATGTAAATCTGTGTTTATTAGTTATTTGGATAATTGGGATTGTAAGACAATTTTATTTTCTTATGAATAAAGATACGAGGTATTTGTTTTCATTCATATAATAATTGTTTATCCTATATTTGCATATTTAATCCTTGAATGATTCATCATTCTAAATATGTCCATTGCCGGTTAACAGTATGGGAATATTGTTACATAAGGTAAATGAGAGTGTTGGCTATATTCATTGAATATGTGTATGGTTCCCGCAAAACTCATATGTTACTCACAAGGGATGCATATTGGAGACCCCAATCTTTGAAAATTACTTTATGGATCCGTTTTCATAAGTAAAATTTTGAAAATGGTTAGTTAAGTCATCTTTAGACTTGAGAATACAAACAAGTTCTGGTATGTGTGGATATCACTTTTTAATTCTAAGTCAAACGCTGTCCTGAATAAGGTAGTTATAAAGACTATTATTGGAAGTGATGTGAAGCAGCATTCACAACACTTGTATTCAACAAAGAATTTGTTCCTCCACTTGATGTGCAGAATCATACCTTGGCGCCTCTCCAGAATTAATCAGATAATTGTTTGGCCAAACCCAAAGGGTAATGCAAGATGATTCTTGATTACATTTGGTATATCTGAATTAAGTTCTATCACTAGAATCTAAATAGTTAAATTATATGGAATGAGTTAGGATCCATATCTACGGTTTAACGGTATTTGAACAAAGGGATGATTATAGCAAGAGATAAAATAACCATACTACTGAGAATGTTTGTAAAACTTGATCTCAAACACTTCTAGTTTTAAAAACGAATGTGAGTGTTGCTAGACGTTTCCGTCGTTAGTATATGGATAGTCTGCTACTCCAACTCCCAAGTATGAGCTGTTGTATTATGTGTGTTGGACTAGCCACATACGACTAGAAGTGTGTGAGCCTATTGGGGACACACACGTTGAACACTTAGAATGCATTTAAAGCTTTACGGAAAGTTTCTTAAGTAAACCGTTTAAACATTAAATGACTAGACAAGAATCTCATTGTGTCTTAACAATGCTAGCCGGCCATGAGGTTGGATGATTATAGATAGAGTCTAGGTACGATGAATGTAGGTGATAAGAAGAAATAAGTGGAGATAAGGAAGAAATAGAGAGTTGTGATAAGGGTAGAAGTGTTCTTTGGAGCCTTATCACTATTAGGGTTTGAGGGGTATATAAACCCCTCACCCCTACCTCTTTAACTCGTCCCATATATCTCAACATACTCCCAAATCAGTTGCTAAGTTAATTCTCCTCACCACTTATTATTTCAGCCGAAACTATAAACCCTAAATTAGGTTTTTTTATATTTTCGGTGCACTTCTTCTTGTTGTTTGGAATTCGGTAAACCTCAAAAGAAGTTTAAGAATTGTGATTCGATCCCTATACTCATACAGCAGGCATAACGTGTTGGTTTACAAGTTTTCAAGGCGTGACAATTACAAAAAACGGGCTAGGGTTTGTTTGGGTGATTTTCGGTCCACTTTGATGAAATTCGATACAACCGAATTTAGTGGAAACCCTAGTTTAATCCACTGATTTTCGGTATAGATTTAAAGGCGTTGATTGGGTACTTGATTCAAGTGGTTTTGGTATACAAAGGTTGTTTGGGTAATACGTGAAGCATGGCTAGCATCCGGGTGCATTTGTTAGACGTGTTTGTGTGAGCACTCGTAGAGGTGACCATTTAGTCACTTTGTTTCATAATCATTTGCTGTTGACTTTAAGGGTATGTCTTCTATTTACTTTTCATGTTCCTTATTGTGTTTACATGTGTGTTAATTGTTTATGCTAAACTAGATCAATATCCGATGCGTACTCGTTAGAGTTAAATGGTTAACTTGATTGTTAAATTCGAACATGTGGGTGTTTATTTAATGAATTTTTTGGGTTATATTTTTGGCGGTAATTCAATGTCGTAGCTAAGCGAACGGAGGCCCTGTGCGAAAACTAATAAGATAACTAAATAAGATGGTAAAAAATATATTATACCAACTATGGAAACAAAAATCATAGTGTTTTGATAATCTAATTTAAGTTTTAACAAATATATGCAATAAAAGATTGTACAACGGTTAAATTTTTGTTGAAAGTGAATTTTGAGGGCTATATAACAAGGTATATATTTTGAGACCCTTAATAATTTGAGGCATTGTGTGGTAGTACACCTCGCACACCCTCGTATACGGTGTTGGGCTGTATCTTCAGTCTTTTATTATGCTAAGTCTGTCTTGAAATTGTCATAAAAAAATATGAAAATATTGGTTTTTGATAGTCTCTATTACACTTAGCCTAATGTCACAAGCCAAATTCTGAAGGGTCGAGTTCTGCTTGGATGGCGTACATGAATGCGAGGGTTGCTGGTTTATTCCTGTTGGTCTTGTTAGAGTATCCCAACGGTAAGGGTGTAGTACGTGCCACGAGTAGAGAACTCGATATGGCACCACACTGGTCGGGAGTTGGGGCCGTTCCCCTGATGAGTCCAAGGTAGGACGTAACCAGTGAACCTATATTATAAGCGGGATGGATGCTGGTCCTTATCGGTGTGAGGACGTCACGCGGGGTCGAAACGATGACCACGTGACAAGTGGTATCAGAGCCAGGTTGGACTGAGGCGAACTGAAGTAGAATCGTTCAAGTTGTTCTCCTAAAGAGTTCTTAAAAGTGTTGGCTGCACAAAGGTGGTGGGAGTGATCTCCCGTGATGTTGAAGAGCCAATATGATGTTGTGTGGAGTTCACAATATCGCATTCGATGGAAGTCAGAAGGAGTAATGGACTAATCCGAATGGTGGATGAAAGTCGCTGTAGGCTGGATCTTAAATCGCCAGAAAGAGTAATGGACTAATCCAATATGGAGTGTAGTCGCTGCACGCTAGGACCCAAAGAGTTAAAAGTCGAATGTCCCTTTAAGCCGTGAAGCCGGAGTAAAGCTAAATCATTTGAAGGATGTCGTTCGTCGGTGCGAATGACCATGCACGAGGTCGTGCATGAAATGGTGGTGGGAGAATGTCACAAGCCAAATTCTGAAGGGTCGGGTTTTGCTTGGATGACGTACATGAATGCGAGGGTTGATGGTTTATTCTTGTTGGTCTTGTTGGAGTACCCCAACGCTAAGGGTGTAGTACGTACCACGAGTAGAGGACTCGATATGGCACCACACTGGTCGGGAGTTGGGGCCGATCCCATGACGAATCCAAGGCAGGACGAAACCAGTGAACCTCTATTATACGCGAGATGGATGGTTGGTCCTTATCGGTGTGAGAACGCCATACGGGGTTAAAACGATGACCCCGTGACACTAAGCTCTCATTAATATTTATAATGGCATATAAAAGTACATAAAGAAAAACATATGCACATGTGACATGACTGGATTATGTGACTTGCATCATTTACCATGTTCACTCATCTCATACGAATTTATTCGTGTACTCGTCTATTCACATTTAAGCTAGTTTAGTTGGTAGTTGATCCAAGATATAAAAATATAAAAATTATTGAAGTTTTGATTTCAATCTTCATTTGTTGTTTAACTATTAGCATTATTATTTAAGTTAATTTCAGCCTCATTCTAAAGATATCTATAATAAAAAAATCAATCGTATCGAATCTCATTTTTTATAAGGTATACAGGAAATGAGATGTATATAGTCTTACTCTTATACCCGAAGGTATAGAGGTAGTTTCTAAAAAACCTTTAACCTTTTATGAAGAGAGTGAGGATCAAATACTCAACTCTGTCCGGAAAGAAGATGAGTTTTCTCCAACTGATACTTGTTTAAAGACATTTATGATAATTACAATTTTCATGTGATTAGTGAGCTTTTAAATCTTGATATTATTAGAGTGAACCTTATCTAAGTTGCCACTATAAGCACATTTAACAATATACTAAACCTCATTACAAGTGGCGGCAAAAAATCCACATGCTGGGCTTCTTTTTCTTGGGCTTTTGTCATGGGCCGGTGTTTTGGGATTTTTTGTTTCATTTTTTAACAACGATTCGTTACTAACACAGTAATACTCAATTTATAATCCTACTCACCCTCACTAGACATATACAATACCACTTATGTGGCACGAGTGGCCTTTTGTGCTACTCATTAATAATTAATCTAGGGTTAAATAACAAAATTTGATGATGTTGGAGCCCTCTTCAATAATAGGTCTAGCTATTTTGCATTCCTCGGAACAAATTATCAAGCCATCAATTCAATGATCCACCTCGATGACTCATCATACTCATCCATGAAACTTATCAACCCTAATCCCATAATCTAAGTACTCTCGTATCTTTTTCATCTTTGTGTCACCTCACCGCTTACCCACACACACGCTACTACTCTCTTTGATGTCGTTGATCTTTTCGTTGCCGTCGTCCATGGTGTGTGGTGATGGTGATCGGTGTGTGACGTTGGTGAGCTTTGGTATATGTGAGGTTTGTTTTGTGGGTGTCGCAATTTGTAGGGGATTTGTCTCTTGGTATGCAGAGGCATAACAAAAATCTTCATCTGCGTTTGTCTATATGTTTTGGATTGAATGTTGTATATTTACCTTTTTTATATACAAAGGTAAATCTTAGATAGGTTTATTATAACTATGTTAAAGCTTTCAATTACTTCACTAAATTGAGATTCAACTATTGGGAAACTTTTTGAACAAAAATTTGTTTTGGGGTTCGGGTTCGAATCGTGTTTGCTGTAGGTTAGAAAAAGATGTTTACGGGGTTTGGAATTCTATTGAATCAGTAAGCAATCCCAAATACTTTGATGAGAAGTATGTGTAGGGTGTGTTTGGAACTATTGGTAGTTTGACTGATATTTTTCCTACTGCGAAATCAACAATAAAGTAGTGCATTCGATGGCTCATGCCAGCGGTAAAAGAATGTTCCATTTGTTATATGCTTTGGGTCGTTAATGTGTTAGCCTGGTAATGTGGTTGCGCCTTATGGCCTATAAATATTTAATAAGCCTTTATCGATAATTCTGAAAGGCTTTTTGTTAAAGCAAATGTGATTCACGGTGGCGTGGCAACCTGTTGGGTTTGCAGCCCTGTGTGTGATGAGTTTTAGTCTAAAAATAGATTGTGCACCTTAACCAGTGGCGTTCGTGATTAACGTTTGGAAAACAGGTGCCAGAAGGTGTTCTAAATGGATTTGTTGATCTAGGAAAATTGAGATTATTCGCATCTTGGCGGGGCAACTTATTAGGTTTGCAGCCATGGGGGATAAATCCTTTTTTTCTCGATTGATGCCTTAATTAAACAATATACTAATCCCCGTTACAAGTGGCGACAAAAAAACCACGGGCTGGGCTTCTTTTTGTAGGGCTGTTGTCATGGGCCGGTGTTTTGTTCTATAAGTGGCGACAAAAAAAACACTGGCTGGGCTTCTTTTCGTAGGGCTGTTGTCATGGGCCGGTGTTTTGTTCAGCCTATAGATTAGTTACATTGTTGAAAGCTGTTGTTATATAAATGGCTGATGCACATTCGACATTAGCCGACTCCTTTGATATACACGATTTGTATCCATTTTTCGGTAAGTTTGTTTAATATTGAATACTTAACATGCGATGATGATACATTGTATTTTACTTGAACGTGATTTGCTATCATAATGTTAGACAATGAATAAACCCGTAGGTGTAATCTTATTAATGAATATTATTTATAATGGTGAAAACCCTAATACCCTAACCCACCCCAAACCTGGCTTGGGCCTATTTATCTACTAATACTCCCCCCGCAGTCCGAGCGGCGAAATCGCGAAAGCTCAAACTGGAGTGGTACACTAGAAAAGAAAAAACAAAACATTAACGTAATTAAAGCATAACTTTAGTCGACTTGCAACAAAATTGTACCAACGATCGATTTTAGTAGACTGGTAACAAAGCAGTACCAACGATCGACTTTAGTCAACTGGTAATAAAACCATATCAACGATCGACTTTAGTCGACTGGTAACAAAGCAGTACCAACGATCGACTAAAAAACAAATAATAAAACAATTATAACTTTTTTTTTGTTTTTTAAACAATGCTTAAATAGTAATAATATGATAAATATAAACATAAAAACAGATGGTTTCTCTATCATCAAACAAAACTTTTCTCCAACGAAGATCGCATACTGTGACAAGTGCCCTCAGTGCTTTGTTTTCATCCTCTTGCTGTAGCATCGAGAATAAAATACTTTGGTACGATAAAGAGAAAAATTTAGGGTTTAAAGGATGGTCTTTTTAGGGATTGACATGGTGGTTTAGGGGAGGCGGCTCAACGTAGCCATCTAGGTCTGAGGATCAGACCCGCTCCGATACCATGTAGAAATCAAAGAGGGAAATGATAATTGTATTAATCAGATTCAACTGAACCATTAGGCTAGGCCAATAGGCCTTTATTAACTAACATCTCCTCCTAAACTCGCAATGCTACATTAAGAGTTTGACAAGAAAACTTTGAAATCAGACAGACAAATGTAGACAGACAGTAGCAGAGAGATCTGAACAGAGGTAGACGAAGAGCAACAGACATATGCCAATTTAGCAGAGAGGTCTGAACAAAGGTAGATGAAGAGCAGTAGACAAATACAGATTCAGCAGCAGCAGAGAGGTCCGAACAGAGGTAGAGAAAAGCAGATCAGGCAGGCGCATTGCACAGAATCACATAAATAAGGAGATGAACGAGAGCGATCAGGCAGACAACAACAGACAAAGCAGCAGATTCAGACACACAACAACAAATTCAGACAGACAACAGACAGATGCAAGTAGACATAACCAACCAGACAATATCTAATGTAGAACGAGGCAAAACCAGACAAACCATACGGATGCAGAGCCCGATGTAACCAACATAACCAGACAACCAGAACCATTCAATACCGATACTAATACCAATACCAATCTAACCTGGTGCAAATACCAAATACATATACCCAAAAAACACCCAATCCCAATACCCGATCCCCAAAACTAATTACCAATCAAAACCACATCACAAAATTTATGTTCTCCCTCTGCCAAACAAAGACCACTAACTAATAGAACTGTACAACCTACGCAATGTGAAATACGTCAATCAAAATCAAACTTGAACAAAACGATAATCTAATTACATTTTACCTAAACCCAAACAACTGAAAAGGAAACACAAACACAACCCATATTTGCACAACTAATGACGATAAATTATATTGAGTGAAAAATGAACACTTACAAATGAAAATGACACTGATACCAAAGTATTTATACTAAGTTACAAAACGGAACTATTAAACAGTTAACTGTCACATTGATGCATAACGAACTAACAACGTTGCACACATAACACTTGTATAAATATCTCAGATTCTTGACAACAGTGTGAGAGATTTATTTGAGCATGCCTTCTTGTGAACCTTTACTTATATCTCCTCACTGTTTTCAACTATAGTGTCAAGTTGACTTTACATTGACTTTGTGATTATATACCATTACCCCCCCCCCCAACCAAGTAGCATTGTATAAGGAACACACATTCCTAACACTGGATAAATTGATTAAAGGGAAATATAAGAAGCCTTTGTAAATATCAGCATCTGATTCATAGTATGGACATGGCCATACTCGATAATTCTTGTCTCCTGCATTTCGATTGTCTACCATAACAAAATGGCCAGTTATTAATTCTAATATTTTAGTTCTAGCATGTTGAATAGCATAAAAAGCAACGACAGCTCAATGGTAACAGGATTTTTGTCACAATATGAATCTCACAGATTGAACAACTCTTACAGTCTATAAAGAAAAGACCAAACACTCCAAGTAATTTCACAAGAGCAGTCACAAGTGCCTCACTACATCTGCCTCATAATGATCTAGAACCACTGGTTTCTTTTTAGAATGCCAAGAGTCATAAGACTGTTTCCTAAAACAATACCAAGTCCAGAAACTGGTCTCTTAAGATGGACAACTACTCCCAATCCCCTTGTCATACAATAAGCCATGTAAGACTTATTGTTGGTCATAGAAAGACATAATCCTTCGTCCTGACTGGATTCTTGAGGCCATCTAATAACTCTTGTTACTGACTCTAAGGATAGAGGTGTGAGATTTTACAAGATGACATAAATTGAGCAGCAAAAGCAAAGTCCTGGTCTGCTATCGCGTGAGGTAAATTATCTTTCCCCAACTAGAGTCAAGTATGGAAAGGCGTATGACTAAGGGTCTTCACCACATTTGTGTATTCAATTTTTATTCTTAGACAATCATCATTGTAGTCCTTGATGTCATCATTTTGCAACTACGCAAATTCTATAAGCTAGATCTAAGGCATATTTTGTCAGCCTGAGTCATAGCTAAGCCTTTTAGGGTTTCCCTTAGAAATAATTAATGCCTAGATATTATATGAAGAGGGCCAAGGTCTTTGATCCCAAATGCTTGATGAAGCTTCTGTTTGATCTCTGAAATCATAGAAGTATTGTTTCCTGCTAGTAAGATGTCATCAACATAGATTCTATCGTAGCACCAAGGTATACTTTGCCTTTGTCATACAGTGAACAAAGAAAATCTGCACGACTTTGAGACAGAAACCCAATATTGGTAATAAAGATTGTCAGCTTGGATTAACCATTGTCTGTTGGGCTGTTTGAGACCCATACAAGTCATTTCATCCACCCTTGAAAACTGTGATCGGAGGTAAGGGCCTCTTCGATCACTTGTACCCTTCATGTAAACTTCCTTCAGAATCTCTATACAAAGAAATACATTGTTGATATCCAACTACTGCACACCCCCATTGTGAACTAAAGAGACAACTAAGAGATTCCTAACAGTCACCATTTTTGCCACTTGAGCAAAAGTTTCTTCCTCTGTCGTATTAATGCCTTCAATGTTGTATTAAATCCTTCTGCAACCAAGCATTGCTCTTACATAGCTTATGCACAATAGAACCATAGAATTATATTTTATTCAAAATACCATTGTATACCTCATATACCCATTTTATTGCTCTGCTGGTATTGTGGGATTTTTCCCAAGTGTGATTGGACTCTAGTACAAATATTTGATTATTCGTAGCTTCTACCCACTTAGGATTCTTAGATGCTTGAGTGTAGGAGTTTGTTATTGTCTTCATGATGATTGAGTTTACTGAATGAAGTGTAGTTGCATTTTGAATGTTTTTTAAAATTTGCGATGAAGTGTGAGGGTGGTTTATGGTTACTGCAATTGCTAAGAAAAAAGATAGATGTAATCGGTGAAGAAGTCTTGAGCTTGGTTTGGTATAGCTCCAAGCCCCTTTGTGATTTTTTAGTGGAGGTGGGGAGGTATGAAGCGAATGTTCGGAGTGAACTGTGTGATGTGTGAGGTATTAATGTTTGAAGTGGATGTATAGTGGTGGGCGTATATTTCTGTGTACAACAGAGTTGTGTTCTGGTGTATTGAGGATTTAGTTGAATAACATCTGTGGCAGTGATGTTGTCCTGGTGAATTGGTGGTGAAGGTGTTCTGGTGTAGAAAAGTGAAGATGATGTGGGGTAGTCAAAAAAAACAAAAAACTGTGGAAGGAGTATATTCTGGTGAGGTAATGGGTTAGAAGGGATGTTGGTTTAGGATAAAAGATTATTGGTTGCGAACTACGCATGATCCATTCTTTGGTGTGTAGTAACGTGTGTTAGTGTTTGAATGGAAAGAAATGTACTAGAAAAGTGACATCCTACTTACAAAAACATTTTGGTGTTCTTGCAAGATTAGAAGGGATGTTTGGTTTAGGATAAAAGATGTTGGTTAGAACTGCGGGATCAGTTGTTGGTGTGTAGTAAGGTATGTTAGTGTGGAATGGAAAGATATGTTCATGAAAAGTGACATGCCTACTTACAAAAACCTTTTTGGTGTTCTGTGCAAGAAGTAAATAGCCTTTTTGGTGTTAAGGGTAACCAAGAAGTATAGATGGAATAACTCTTTTGCCAAACTTGTTAGGTGTATGAATGGAGGCATAGGCTTGACAACAAATTACTTTAAGGTTTTGTAGGTCTGGTGGTTTGTGGTAGAGAAGTTCATAGGGAGATTTGTTGTCTAAGGTTTTAGATGGAAGTCTATTAATTAAGTATGTAGCAGCCATAAGACAGTAATCCCAAAGGTGGATAGGAAGTTTTGCTTGAAAGTGTATTGACCTTGCAACTTCTAGGAGATGTTTGTGTTTCATCTCTGCTCTTCCATTTTGTTATGGGGGGTGTTTGAACATGAAGTTTGATGTATGGTGCCTTTTGGTTTGATAGAAGGTTGTCAAAGATGTGTTGGTGAATTCAATTCTATTGTCACTTCTGAAGGTTTTGATAGTTGTTTGAAATTGGGTGTAAACATAGTGGAAGAAGTTTTTGATTGTTAAGGTTACATGTTGTTTAGATGGAAATAAAAATGTCCAAGTTGTTCTGGAACAATCATTTACTAAAGTAAGAAAATACTTACAGCCATTTAGTGTTGTGTGTTTTTAGGGACACATGTGTCAGTATGAACGAGTTCAAATAAGGAAGTAGCATGAGAAGTGCTTGACATAAAAGGTAAAGCAGTTTGTTTTGCAATAGGACATATAGTATAATTCTATTTTGATACATCAGTGGTAAAAGTGGGCAACTATTTTGTTTGATTACATGAGTAGAAGGGTGGCCTAATCTAGCATGCCAAAGGTGTAGGTTGCTGAAATGAGACAAAACTGTAGCTGGTGTTGGTGAGACTTTAGGTGGTGTAGATCCTAAACTTGCTTCTGATTTGATGATGTATATAATCCATCAGATTGGATTCCATGGGTAATCTTCTGATTGTTGCCCTGAAATATACAGGTTGAATAGTTAAAAATGATGGAGAAATTGGTGGTTTTGGTGATTTGACTCACTGAGAGTAGGTTATAGGCAAAGGATGGGATGTAGAAAACATTATGTAGGACAAGGTTTGGTTTAATTCTGACTGATCCAACTGTCGTAACTGTGACTGTGTGTCCATTCGGTAGTGAGACAAGGATAGGTATTGTGCATTGGATAAGGTTATACATAAGGTGTAGGGCATTGCAAATATGGTATGTGGCTCCACTATTTACTACCCAAGCATCTTTGAATATAGAAACACATGAGGCAATGAACAAATATCTACCTGCAGCTACGAGTTTTTGATCACACATACCTTGGGAGTTTTAGAGCATTAACATGACTTGATTGAGTTGATTCTGAAGAGAATCCATCTTAGAAAACACTGCATCATCTGCTTTGGTTCCACTTGTTCCAACTTCTCATCCTCAATTAGTTTCTTGACCAATTGAATGTCCAGTTACCATATTCACGGCCCTTAGTTTGAAGTTGGTTGTCCTGTTTTGTCCACTGTTTCCTGGTTTGAAATTTCCATGTAGAGGATGACCAACTGGGTATCCAACCAATTAATAACATTAACTTTGATAGTGTCCCTCTTTTTGACAGTTTCCACAGATGACATCTGGTTTGAAACTAATATTCCTGGTGTTTGGGATAGGGCCATTTCTGTTTTGCCTGGTTGTTGGTACTTTGTCTTGAGTTACTGAAGGTGGACATGACTATGGGTGTTGTGAATTGAGGTGTAGTTGCTTCCTTTTGTTTTTCCTCTTGTCTTAGCATTGCAGCATAGGTTGCATCAATAGGATTTGACCTCTGATGTTAGAGAAGCATTTATCTAAACCCATCAAGAACTGAAGTAATCTCTTTCTCCCTTCTCTTGCCCCATTCAATCTTCCATTTGTTCAAGTACAATTGCAGGTACACATGTATGGGGCTTCAAGAGCATCAACTTCATCCCACAATCCCTTTAGTTTCTGGTAGTACATCTCAATGGAGCAGTTAGTTTGTCTCAGTTGAGTGATCTCATTTGTTAATTGATAGATTATGTGGCCATCTAGTTGTGAGTAGTGTTCGTGAAGTTCTTTCCATAGGGCAGAAGCAGAGTGCACAAAGCTGAGATTGTTGCTTATTTGATTTGTTACAGTGTTCAGTACCCAAGAAATGATCATGTCATTGTTTCTTTCCCATAGAGCCCTCATTAGTGAGTTCACATCAGGTTCAGGGTACTCATTAGTTATGATTTTGAGTTTGTTCTTAGCATTTAATGCTATCATCATAGATCTCTTCCATGAATTGTAGTTTTCAGATCCAACCAGCTTTTTGGAGATTAAGATCAATCCAGGGTGATCATTTTGGTGTAAGAATGGTGGATGGTTGACTGAATTTTTGTCTTAATTGTTGTTATTGGTGTTGCTTGATTCTGGTGGTGTAACTGCCATGATTTTGTTGTTTTGAGTGAATGAAAGTTGATAATTGATGTTGTGTGATGAATTTGATGAAGTTTGATGGTGATTAGAGGGTTAGAGGATGAGTTATGAAGGTTCTTGAAAGATTTGTTAATAGAGGAAATATGGTGGGAAAGTTTGTTGAAGTGGTGGTCAAAGTTTGTTATGATGGTCAATGACAGTTAGTTATGGTGGTTTGTTTGTTTGCAAAGGACCTTTCAGGTCAGCTCTGATACCATATTGCAGAACTAATGAGAGAATTATTATTGAGTGAAAATGAACTCTTACAAATGAGAAATGAAATGGATACAAGTATTTATACTATTTACAAAAGAAAACTATGCTAAAGTTACTGTTACATTGATCAAACTAACTACATTACACTACACTTGTATAAATATCTCTGATGCTTGACACAGTGTGGAGAGACGTATTAAGCATTCTTGTGAACTTTGCTTGTATCTCCTCTGTTTCCTTCTTTGTTTTGAACTGTAGTGGCAGAGTTGACTTTAGCATTGACTTTGATGTTTATACCATTAAAACATGAATTAATGGGTGTAAACGAGTCGAGCCGAGTACTGCCAAGCTCGAGCTCGACTCGAATACTAAAACTCGAGCTCGATTATTTCCATATTTAAGGCTCGAGCTCGATAAATACTCGATATATAAAGCTCGGCTCGATTTGTATGAAAATTAAGTAAATATATGAATATAAAAGGGTAAAAGTATAATTTAGTTGAAGCTCGATAAGGCTCGCGAGCTTCACGAGCAGAGTATTTTCGAGCTCGAACTCGACTCGAAGATATACTCGAGTAGCTCGAACTCGAGCTCGACTCGTTTACATCGAGTCGATTTTGAGTAGTTTACGAGTCGATCCCGAGTAGCTCGCGAGTTGTCTCGTCTCGTTTATACTAACCACCGACCATCTATACTTATA